>PVJH01013152.1:0-61476 GCA_004026705.1 Nesogale talazaci
AATATTAGCCATAGGATATATTAAAATAAAGTAGTATAAATAAGTATATATGTCTTTATTCAGTTTAGTAATTGGAAATATGATATTGTAGAAAGTTTTGGACTCTATCTACTTGACTTTTGAAGTGATTCCTTGCTTATAAAATTAAAAAAAAGTATCCAGGGCTGAGCCCCGGTGGCATAGTGGTTGTGCGCAGGACTGCGGCCCACTGGGGCGGAGGTTCAATTCCAGCAATTCCAGCAATTCCAGCCTCCTACTCCCACCACCGGAGAGCAGAGATGCAAAAAAAAAAAAAAAAGTATCCATTTTATATTTTATTTGAAGTGCTTGCTGCAGTGTATTTTGAGGAAATGCTACAATTGAAATTATTAGTAAAATATTGGAAACTTGGTAAAGATGGAAGTAATTATACCTGCTTTTTACTCACCTTCAATAACTAAATTAGAAATTCTGAAATTATTAACAAAAATAATTTGCTACTAATATCCAATTTCAATCAAATTAAATGAAATATTGTTAGTGTGTTAATTCTAAGATATGTACATTAATGAATTACTTATTATTTAACGAATATTTCAAAGCAAAGTACTCCTTTACTATGTTAGTCAAAAAATTTATTGACTTAGAAATTGTGTTAATCTCAGAAGACTAGAGAAACAAATCCATAAACACACATATGTGTGTAATAAAGAGTTTTATGTACAAGAGCAACTGTTCATTAAGAAAACATCCCAACTCAGTCCAGTCTAAGGTCAAAAGTTCAATATTAGTCCAAATCTCTGATACCACTCTATATTGTCTTCTTCAGACTCACAAAACATGTGCAATGACACCACGACAATCACAGGCTAGTGGGCAGAGTCTTGTGTATCCAGTGGTCGTAGAAGCATCTCAGCAATGGTAGAGATTTTCATGTGGCTTTTTCAGCTTCAGAGGTCTGATTCCATCAGGTGAAGCCCATGTGGTTTTTCTTCTGGCTGTGCTAGTTTGCAGGACTCGTGATCTGTCAGCGTGCTACCATGCTGTCTTTTCAACTGCAATGTCTCTGTGTCTCTCATCTCCAAAGGGAAAATTCCATGAGATTTCCCAGAATTCCCAGAATTCCCAGAGAAAGCCATGCCCATGCAAAGGGCTCATTGGCTATCTCCAGATTAACACACTAGACTCCACCCATACACTCTCAATCATAAAATTGACGCAAGAGTACATGACTCCCACAGAAATACAATCTAAATTATCCTTAAAGAAAAATATTGGGTTATAAATTGTTGAGATAAAAAGAATGGAACTAGTAACTCAGGGAGGACTCCCAAAATAGTTATGCTTTTTGCTGCAGAACCCAGATTGGACATGTCCTGACAAAATTTCTGAGGTCAAAATTGGCTAGATGTTTCTTTAACATCTTGGGGATGTTAAAGGGATGCTAAGGGTTATGCCACTTCCCAAAGCAAAATAGTATAGGAAAATGTGTCATTTCAGGTAGACTAGAGGAACAAATTTCATAGACATGCATATAGATATAAGGAAAAGCTTTATATACAAGAGGAACAGGACATTAAGCCCAGTCTAGTTCAAAGTAATAAGTCTGAAATCAGTCTATAAAGTCTCCTTCTGACTCACGAAGTCACAGGTCAGGGCGAACAGAATCCCGGCACTGGCAGGGGTCTCCACATGACTCCTTGCTTCCAGAGCTCAGGGTCCATCAACAGCAGAAGCAACTAATTGCTGGCAGAGGTCTCCATGTGGCCGCACCAGCTTCAGAGGTCTGGCTCCATCAGGGCAAAGGCGTGTGGTCTCTTCACCAGTTCCTTCAGCTTCTCCGACACTGCCCTTTTGTCTTGTCCACGATTCATCATCTCTGAGACTAATTCTCAATAACTGGGGAAGATAGCTTCTCATCTTCATGAGGAAAATATCACGAGATTTCCCAGGAGTCTCAGAAGAAAGGCATGCCCACACAGAGGCCTCATTGACTAATCAATGGCTATCTCCAGATTAACAGGCTAGACTTTACCCCTACATTTCAATCATAAAATTAATATAAGCACAAGACTGCCACAGAAGACTTTTCTTTTCAACTGAAATGTATGTGTAAAGTTACCAATGCCCTTTTCCTTTAACTAGATGCTGCAAGCTTACGGCAAGCAGATGATGATTTTGTCAAATGTTTTGCAATAGGGAGTGTGTGTGTGTATGCATATATGATATTTTCTCTCTCTACTTTTTTATATTTTCTCTATATTAAAATAGATATATTTGCTATGTAGCTATAATTGAAGTCTTATAAATATAGCAAATGATATAAACTGCCATTAGATTTTAAAATGTAGTATAGCATTGAGCTATTGTTTGTAAAATTTTTAAAAAACCTGGAATCATGGTGTGCTGAAGCATTTTTTTCCCAATGATTATGTTACATTTAAAGGTCTCATGCTCCACTGACTGAGCTAGCTGGGTATTACGTTACATTTATATGATTAATTAAGTAACCAGTCTAAATTGTCTTGCAGCAGATTTCTTTTCATGAAGACATTCAGAAATGCTCCTAGAAAAGCCTTATAGTACTTCATAATTATGAAAACATTAAATTCACCCCTAAAATAATAGCAAAATAGTTCCAACATTTAACAGTTTCAGAAAGAGGTAGCATTGCTCAGAGAAAGTCTTTGGATTGAGAAAAAGTAGAACAAGGTATTGTGTACCAGGACAAACATTCCAGATTGTCCTGCCTGAAGACAAAAACATTAGCCACTATGGATCTTTGTTGCTCAGTTGTTATATATGGACAGTCGCCTAGAAATTATTGGTAACATTAGAAAAAAGTAAATTTCTTTAACTAAGCAACGTTTTTGTAGAAGGTTTTATCTGAGAATTCTCTGTGACCAAAATTACCAAAATGTAGTTCCATGAACTTATTAGTTTATGTTGCCAGGTGAGTAAAATAAAAAAAAAATCATTATTTAACTTTTGAGCATGCCCTTATGGTATGCATTATAGGTCTTTTGTGATTGATAACATTTTCCCCCTTTGAATAATACTCATCAAATGTAATGGACATGGGCATATGTCCATTCTCCTCAATATTAAAAAAAATATTTTCTGTTACAGGAAAACACCTTGCTGCTTGAGTTTTCCAAAGAAACAAAATCAGCAACATTAATATATGTATAAGAAATAACTTTATATCAGTAAAGAAATCTATATTAAGGAAGTAGTCCAGATCAGGCCAACTCAAGTCCATGAGTCATATACTGACAGGAGGCTTCTCTAGACTTATGCAGCTGCCAGCCAATCAGCAGGGAGGTGAAGTGGGAAGCTGAGTCATCCCAGGGTAGCGGATGCAAAATCATGTTGGATCCCAGGTCTGGGATACTGACATCTTCCACGGTTGGCAGTGAACAGAGGACCCAGAATCCAGGGCTGAGATCCAAGTAAGCAGGAAAAATGAGGGAAGAGAGATCAGTTTTCCACGTACCCTTTTATAAATCAGACATACCACAAGAAGACATCAGGAGGCTGTAAATTGGATCTATTAGGAAAGGGCTTGGAGCTAAACCATGGAGAAACCAAGCAAGTCCAGGTTTACATAAATCCTATTGCTGTGATATTCAAAAATCTAAACAAATAATGACTTACTGATCATCATAACATTTCTAAAGTGAATGTGGTATAAAGACAACTCAGAAATTAAAAAGTGAGGCAAAATGTATTTGGAAAAATTTGCCCTTAAATTTATAACCTTGTTTTCTGATATTAGTAAAGAAGATAAATACTTAGAAGACTTTTAAATTTGTCATCACTGTCATTTCTGTTTTTAGTTAGAATGAACATAAAGGTGTAAGAGTGAAAGCATACACACACCCACACACAATTCAAAGTTCTCACTTGTGTGGCTGGACTTAGTTTGATTATTATAACTGAGACACATCAGAGAAAATAAAATGAATTGAGCAATTGAGGTAGATATATGGCAGGCCCTTTCAAATAAAAACAGAAAGCCACATATTGAAAAGAAAACCAGTATTAGAAATATATATTAATGTAGGCAATTCAGAAATGATAATAGAATACATGAGAGTAAATACTCAAATGGAAGGCATATTTTCTGAAGAGGGCATATTAGAAAAACTTTGTCCATATTTTGTGACTTGCGAAAGATAAAAATATGTAGACTAAATGGACATGATAAACAACAACAGAAAAATCTCATGTGCTGAATAGGTACAATTTAAGTTGAACTAAATTAGAAAAATTTATTCTGTGAAAAGCAGTAGAAGAAGAAATTTATTTTACAAAGCTATCAATAATATTAAATACATACAGTTAATTAAAGTACAACCCTTACTAAGGGAAACAAAGTAATCCAAGATAAGATAATCAGACCATATGCATATGGATTATAAAGACATTTATCTCAAGAATGCAGTTGATTTTGAAGATGGCTGGCTGTTCAGTTCTGATAAGACAGGACTATAATAGAATCTCTGCCTCTCAAAACATTTACTATATATGTTTATAAACATATGTAAAAAAGATTAATGACATAGATGTGTAGTAATATATTGATAAATATATATCCATATATCCATATAAATTATGCATTTTGAAACCTGTGAAGAAAACAGGACTTAGATTTCTTCCCTCAAATTTCTCACCATAATAACTGTGATTATAAACATAGAGTAAAATTATCATGAACATTACCTTCACCAATATAAGGGACTTAGCTTATGTAATCAAATTTATGAATCAGTTAAGTTAATGACAAATGCAATTACAATAACTTCTACAAAGTGGAATGCTTTTTCCAGCAAGGCAGAGAATGGGTATTCTGTTGGATTGAAGGTAAGAGATGGACTAACTATGTAGATGTTAACTTGGAGAATGAAGTGAATTACACTCACAGGAGAGTAATTTTCCTGATCATGTCATGATGATCATCTTCTTTATTGAGGATCAAGAGAACTCTTAAATTCACTGTCATCAAGTAAGCATCTCCTACAAGGATATTGTGGGACATTGTAGAACTGCCCCTGTCTATTTCTGAGACTGCTAACTAGTTACCGGAGTAGACAACTCAATCTTTCTCCCATGGAGCACCTAGTGGTTTTGAACTGCTCACCTTGCAGTTAGCAGCCCAAACTGTAACCACAGTAGTCAACATAGAAAAGGGACATTAGACTAACTTAGACCAACCTTAGACCACCTGATTGAAACCTTATTCTTCTAGTATCTTTAATGATGTTAGGAGCAAATTCTTTCTCAGAGTCACTAGAAAAGTGTTCAAACTGGCTAGCAATTTAAAATTCATTTTGTGATTCCCCAATAGTAGAACCCAGTGCAGCCCACTATGACATCTGAACCATAAAATTATGAACTGATGTGTTTATACTATTCGTAGCTACTAAATTTTAGAATTTATTTTGCTAAGGAATGAATAAAAAAGTTAATGCACCATATTTTTAAAGGAAAGTGCTATTCCAAATTAGGATTTTAGCATCTTTAGGACAAAAAGGTGATGTGTCCAGAAGTACAAATTACAGAAAATTCTATGCAAACTCATATGCACAAACATGCACACAGAGATTAAACCTCCACTGAGGTGTGGGAATAAATTATATAATCATTAAACATAACAGAATAAGAGGTGTAATTTATCACTGATAGCCTGTCTGTAGCACAAAATACAGTTTTACTTCTACTGCATCCACTCATTTACATGTCAGTACACACTTATTTTTATTCAAAAGGCTTTTAGTGGTTAGTCCTCAGAAGCAGATAGGCCATTCCATCTTGCTCAGGCTTTGCTCCTTGTAGATCATTATGGTGGCCTCTATTTTGAGAAGGCAGCTATTCTGAGAGCCTTCTGACCAGTGGGGTTCAACTTTTAGCACTAATTCATCAATGTCCTATTTCTAATCTTTTGACCTTCCGTAACTGACAAAATGCCAATGTTATCCACAGGATTTTCAATGGCTCATTCCTTCAATGTGGAGAACCCAATGATAGGTAGGTTTATTGTGTCAACCTGGCCAATAGAAACATGTTGGATTGATAAGGTCGCTGTGTGATTGAAAGTCAAAGAGAAAAATGGCTTGGCAAGGCCTGCCCCACCTTCTCTTATTTTTGTTCTTGATCAGGCCAGCATACAGGTGCTTAGGTAGTTGTTTGCCTCAACTTGTGATCTACTCTACCTGTGAGACAGCCAACCCATTGAACTTGCCACTAGAGCTTGAGGTTCCTTCGAGACCTTCTTTCCTTCGGTGCTGGTGTATGCATCACTTGAGCTTAAGTCTGATGGATTCTGTTATTTTGCATTGATTTACTTTGATGTCAAATATGTGTCTGCTTCGTTAAGCCCCTGAGCTCCTTATTGTTGGTGACCAGTCCTGATGTATACTGCCTGTGACGAGGTTGCCTACATTGCACATGGCAAGACTCAGTTACCTGGATCCTTGACCTTGAACCCAGCAGACCTCTTCAGTTGTATTCCAGCATATTAACTTTTCCATAAAAATGAGTTGAATTCAACCCTCTGTACTGCTGGGTAGACTAAATAGCTGTTGTTTTCCTTTGTGCTCTATCTATATCATCTATCTATCTATCTATCTATCATCTATCTATCTATCTATCATCTATCTGTCATCTATCATCTATTATCTATCTATCTATCTATCTATCTATCTATCTATCTATCTATCTATCTATCTATCATCTCTATCTATCATCTATCTATCTATCTAGCTATCTATCTATCTATCTATCTATCTATCTATCATCTATCTATCTATCTATCTATCTATCATTTATCTATTTCATCATGTGTTCTAGTTTTGTTTCTCTAGAAAACCCTGTACAAAACGATTGGTTTCAGGAGTAACTAATCATAAAATTGGCGAGTGGATGCTTTTTGACTTTTGTCTCATAGTAATTCTTTTTCTTTGGCTAGTCATATATGTTCATTTGATTTACTGGGCTGTTTTCTGCACAGAACATGTGATGTTAAAGTTTTGACTCTTTTTTTTTGGTTGTAGTCTTTGCTTATTCTTGTGTGAAGTGGCAAACATGAATGTGTATTTTTTTTTTGTGCAGGAGCAGAAATTGCCCCATGAATTTCTCAGACACCATTAGAGAGAAGGGCTGTTTGAGATCAAAATAGCTGACAGAAGACCCAACCTTGCCTTGAGGCAATGTTGTCAAAGGCCCAATCCCACATTTTGTATCAATTGAATAGTTTAGATAGATAATTAGAGAAAGCTAAGTAAGGATTGAACTTGAATTTTTTAAGAATTGAGTTAAAGATCTGATCCTCCTTTGTGCATGCTAATTTCTTCTGCATATTGCTGTTGATATAATGATTTATAGAAATCATTATTAGGCACTATGTATGGGAACAGGTCCTCCCCGTAAGGAAGTGAGGGACACGGAGCCTTCACTTCATTCAATCATGCATGCAGACTCCGGAGAGCTGGCTAAATGATGCAGATCTAACTTTAATACAGCTTTTGCAAGACATATATAGGTTTCATTGACCAATCAGATCACACTTCCTGGTTTTTAAACATTTCCTTGCATGGTCATGGGTTTGCAGCATGGAAAATGATTGGCCCATAGTGTGGGCTGTTTAAATGAGGTGTTAAGATTGTGTTATGTAAATGAGGTATAGCTGGCTGAGCCATACATCTAATCACATTACAGGATTTTACCATCCAATCATTATAGAATCTCAGCTGTTACTATGGGGAAGTTGGAAGTATTCTGATAGGTTGTGTTTCAGAGGTTTAAGCAGAACATTGGCCTGGGGTCTTATTGCAAGCACATCCCAGTTACCTAAGTGCACGGATATCCAGTGACTTGGAGATAGAGAGCTTGTAAGCCATTTTGCCTAAAGCCATTATGTGGTTTTAAGTGGATTAAAGACATACCTGCAATCAAGGCCCTGAAAACATAAGATCCACCCAGTGCTTTGAAGTACTCAGGACATTTGTATTGTAAGAGAATTGCTAGGATGTATTGACAGATTGAAGAAAAAGGAACTGTAGCTTGTAACATCTTGAACTACTAGGTTTTTTCCAGAGACTTAAAAAAAAATCTAGGACCATGAAGAAAACTCCTCTCCAGGAATGAACATTTAAAGAAGCTTGTGGACAGGTTGAAATGCTTGCATGGTGACCACCTGGATCCACTTGTTGAGTGAAAGTGAGAAAACTGCCTCAATAAAAAGATTGAGTCCGGCCACTCAAACCCGTGGACCTGGTTCCCAGGAACTCGAGAAGAAGAGAAGAATGAGGGAACTAGTCTGAACTTCGTCACCTACCACAGGGGGGCCAAGCTTGTTGAGAATCTGTTATTAGGCCATGGTGCAAGGGCAAGGCCACCAATGGGCACCCTGTTGAGGCTAAGTGAGTTTATCAGATTCTGAGCAGATGGAGAGAAGATGTGTTAGCCTGTGAGGTGGAGCATATTGCTGCAGACTTTCTGGATGGCCTGTCCTTATTAAATTTTCCTTATGGATGCAGATTTCACAGGGTTCCAACTGGAATGAATATTCTTCACATCAGAGAATATAATATGATTGTCTGGGTTGATGTAACTGGACAGTAAAGATTGGATATCGAAAATGGGGCAGATAAAGGTATGAAGTAGTTGGATTACAAACTTTCATAGGTGAGAATATATTCATAGGATTGTTACTGAACTGCAATTGTTAGGCATAGGACATTTTTGTTTTGTTCATTTATAGAATGTTATATTTAAATGAGCATGGCACTTATTGAATTGCATTCATTTTAATTTTATCCTGTTAGGTACAGATATGATTTTATTATTGTTTTTTTTTTTTTTTTTGTAAAATTTTATGTGGCTAAAAAGTTGTATGAAAGCATCAAATTGACAACAGGTGGTCTGGGTGAACAATCTGTTGTTAATTTGAGAGGATCAAGAGTGAAGGGGTGCAGCCTAGCCTGTCAAACAGATTGTAGCTTGGTGACCTCTTTAGAGGTCCTAAGGAGAAAAATCGCTTGCTGGGGGCAGGATGCAGGCCTACTCCCTGGGGTTAATACATTTGAGAAGACACATGGAGCTACACCTGTGCCCTGAGCTGTAGGAGCCGTGTAGTGACTTCTGCCAGCATTGAGATGGCTGCACTCTAACTATCATCAAGATGACAGTCTTCAATATAGATTTCTGTGTAATGGAATGAGAACCAAAATACTCAAACTGGACCAATATAAATATAAACACATATAAACCTCTTCTTAGAAGGATAGTTTAAAAGACTTGGTCTCAGATACTTTGGTAATACTATCAGAAGAGACTTGGCTAGGGAAAAGAACACAATCCTTGGTAAAGTCGAAAGTCAGGGAAAAAGAAGTAGATGCTCAATGAGACAAATTGACACAGTGTTCACAAAATGGGCGGGAAAACTATTGTGAAGGTATTGCAGGATCGCCAGGATTTCATTCTGTTGTTGGTAGGGTCCTTATGGGTTGGAATCAACTCAAGTGTACTCAACAGCACTTCCCTAAAGAATTCTTTGATTTATACCAAGTCAAAGTGGCAGTTTTGATGTTCTTGAAGCTATAGAATCTATTTTTTTTTTGTTTCTGATTTTGTGACATTTTAATCATGTTCCTTTTTTTCATTCTTTGTGGTTCAGAAAAAAAAAAGAATCTGAAGGAGCAATATTAGGGCAAAAGGGAAGATGAAGTAAGTTTTCTCAAAAATGTACTCGTAGGATAATCCTTACAAGCCTTAAAGAATGAATAATTTCATTTTTGTGATGGAAAGAACAAAACAAAACCAGAAGAAAATATGTGAAAATGTCCTAATCTTTTGTTGATCAATACTGTGATAATTTTCTGAAAACATCTTTCTAATAAGCCCTTGTAATAATCCTCTATCACTTAAAGACTTCCATCAAAATAACAACCCTTGAAATGATGAACACAATCATCAGAGAAGGCCTCTCTATTTAACTGGCCCAGAAGATTCTCTACAAAGTCATGGCTTTGTCTTGTCCTATTTCCTTCTCTTGAAGGTGTCCTAACAAAACTGAGAAAACCGTATTACTGAAGGCAGAATCCTATGAAAACATATTTTCTTTATAGCAAGTATGTAAGATTGCTAGTAGCAATATATTTTGATGCACTATTGAAGTTTTCTGAGCTTTCATTGATTTCTTTTGTAAAAATGTAGACTTTAAAGGAAACAAATTTTTTTCTCATGTTATTTCAAAAACTATCTTGTCATATTTCATCAACAATGTGAAGGAAATGTGAGTGAAGAAATCCTTATTTGGTGTTTTCCTAACTCCTCCTATATTTATATGGTGGTGGAATTTAGTATGTATTTACAGGACATGTCCCCAGTATATTCATTGCTACATAAGGTTCCCAATATATGCAAGTCAGAAAGTGGATTATCTGAACAACAAAAGCAAGTGTGTGAATATTGCTTTGATTATTCATAGAAAAGACACATCAAAGGTGCACTTTAAAAATACTATAATCCCTGCCATTTCATTTTTTATATAAACAATGAAGTTTTTATATCCCTAACATACTGAGAGTTGAGTGACTTATTCATCTGTCAAGAGTCAAAATATTGAATTTAAATTCTAATATCTTTCACAATGGAAATAGATATTTGAAAGCTCAATATCATGCTTCTTGTAGGTGGGTAAAGAACTGGCAAGTGGACAAACAACAATTGGTTTTCTTAAATAATGCACTCTCTGACCTAATCAAAGAACTGTTTATTGAAATCATATTTGCATCTAAACCTTTAATCATATTTGTAGTTGCAACACTGATACATAGTAAAAGATTAGGAACATGCTGTTTTTCTAAGATCCTTGATAAACTTCTGGTAAGGCTTCTCTACTTCATAACAGATACATCTTATGTCAAAAATCATATATTCTGCCACAGTGCTTCTGAGCTAATTACATTAAATGAGAAATAAGAGAGTAGGTTTCTACTTCTCATAAACACAATAAAATTGCACTGCTTTGCAAAAGTGTAAGTATATGCTAATACTTCAAAATTTAAATTATCTCATGATTATTCTAACCTATATGAATAGTAAATAATTCTAATGTATTCAGAAAAAAAATAGAAATTTATGGGCTGCACAAATGGCTCAATATCCCTTTACAAATTATAAGGTGGTTAATTTGAAACCATCCAGAAATGCTTCCTAAAAATGTGGAGATTATCAATTTCAGAGAGATTGCAAAAATGCCAACATTATGAGCCATTTTTCTGGGAACGGGCTCCACTATCTAAAAAGGATCTTATTTTGCTTTCTTGCAAAACAATTATTGTCCTTTAATTGGTAGCTTTGATTCTTAGTAGTGCATACACAGAGCTCTAGTGATACATTGATGTGTTGTATGCATAGGGGCCAAAAGGTTGGTGATTCAAATACACCAGACATTGGAAGGAAGATGAGGTCTTGTGTCCTCAGAAAGAATTAAAGCATCTGAAACCATAAGGTTGTTTCTATTCTGTCCTACAGGGTGGCTATCAGTCCAAAGGGACGCTACGGCAGGGAGTTTTGCAACAAAAGAGCAAAAATTAGTTCCTTTAGAAATTAAAGACAATTATTTTAAAAAATAAGGTCAATGAATTTAGCTGGGTCCTTTGTGTTCCCCTTAGAAAAATGGAGTCGTATTGCTGCTTTTCGTTTTAAAGATAGGCACTTTAGTAGGAGATAACATCATTTTGAGAAAGCTGCTGTCATTTTATTCTGCACATTTGGGCTGCATAAATGCTC
This sequence comes from Nesogale talazaci, assembly GCA_004026705.1. Taxonomy (NCBI): domain Eukaryota; kingdom Metazoa; phylum Chordata; class Mammalia; order Afrosoricida; family Tenrecidae; genus Nesogale; species Nesogale talazaci. The sequence goes on from PVJH01013152.1 coordinate 11,779, forward strand.
ACTTTAATGATGCAGCACTTCCTTTATGAAATTATCTTTTATGGTGAATGAACTGGTCATTAATTTCACTGTAAAGACCTAATTTGTACATTTTAATGTGTTTTTCAACTGATCTGTTTGTGTGAACCTAACAGCTGGTAACTCCTGAAAGAAGACAAGGATAGTAAAAACTCTACCAGCTTCCATTGTTTCATTTATTTCTCTTCTCTACCCAATAAAATTTATCTTTAAACTTTTATTTCTCTGGTATAACAGCTACTGTGTATAAGTATATCCATAACACATGGAAGTTACAGAGGTGCAGCAATTGCACCAGATTGCAGAAGAGTTTGTGAGTTTTCTATTACTTTTGCATGCAAATAGCAAAAACAAAGAGCCCCAAAGTCAATTACTATAGCTGTTTTTCTTCAATTAAATTTACTCTTTTTAAGAATATGCATATGCAATTTTTTCCATAAATATTTGCCCCTCTTCTTCTATTCATTATCTTTCCCAATTGAATATTCTTAAAGTCATGTATATAAAAAATACAGACTATATATAACTTTTGTGTTAGGGTTCCCTAGAGAAACAAAACCAGGGCACTAATAATTTTATCTATATATTTATATAGATAGAAAGATATCTAACATAAGAAAGAAACAGTTAACTAATCTATAAAGCAGTACAATGGCTCATTGCAACTCACTTGCATGAGACTGCTAGTAGACTGGCAGTCCTTGGAGTCTTGGGGGCCACCAAGTAGTCCTCTGTAGAGCAATTTAGACTGTCCGGCCACAAGCAGCAAACAACAAGGCAGGTCACCAACAGTCAGGCAGATGACAGAGTCCGACTGTCCCCAACTCAAGAGGGGTATACTCCAGGAGCGTGGAGAAGCAGGGCTTGAAGGGACCTCAACTCACAGTGACACAGTCAATGGATTAGTTGTCCCATGGGTAGTACAGCTTACAGATCAAGGCCCATGATCAACAAAGCAGCCGCCTGGTCTGAAGATCCAAGAGCAAGAAGGGAAAGGCAAGACTTGCCGACCCATTTTTATCTCCGACCTTCAATCCATCTCACAAACTCTCAATAGTCATGTTGTCACAATAAATCCACCCATTTTCTTTGGCCATGTTGTCACATGGAACCTACCTACCACAATACACCCCTGCCAACGTGTCACCTGTACACAATTATTTAGCCACATACAATTTTCAGGCATCATTGAAATCAAACGTATACTTAATATAAAAAAACTATCATACATGTAATTGAGAACACAGAGTCCAATTGTACCTGACATATCATATGTGAACAAATGAAAGATATTCAATTAGTGCATATAAATAAAATACACTGAAAATCACAAACCTCGTTTTTATAATTGATCATATGGTCATAACTGATAGGTAGAACTATCTTCTACTATCCATTATGTATTACCTTTGCCCTCAGCAATCACCTCAGCTGGTTGCAGTTTTTTACCTGGTGGGATGACCCAGACATCCATTCTTGAGGGGTCTAGGTCATTAGATGTTCTGTCATCATGGAGTTGCTGTAATTTACCATTTACTTTTATCACAGAGCATGGTAGCACTAATTGTCGGTCTACCTGATCTCCTGAATTCCAGATATATTCTTCTTTACCTCCATTATGTAACACGAATCCAATTTTTTTCATCGTAATCAGGATCAATCACACCACTCGGTACAGTGATACCCTTCCTTACCTGTTGATCCAAAGGTATGAGAAGCCCAAAGTGGCCAGGAGGCATTCTCAGCTGCCAGTTGAATGGAATCTGTGCTGTGTTTCCAGGTGGGAGAGTTCCTTCTTTCAGAAGCAGGACCTTCAGGCCTAAAACACATAGAGTTGCTGGAACAGGAAGCAAAAATGTTGCAAGTCACTAGAAGTCATAATGAGTGGTGCCACTGCAGTTTCCACCCCTTGGTTCCTGGACCTATGAATTCTGGCTATTGGAGACACATCACCATATATTGGCCGCTGGTTTAAAGCATACACTGCTTCTTGGAGAACATTTCCCCAGCCTTGCAAGTTGTTGTTACATAGTTTATGCTGTAGCTGTGTCTTTAGGAGCTCATTTCATCATTCTATCAAGCCAGGTGTTTCAGGATGATGAGGAACATGATATGATCAGTGGATTCGATGGGCTCATTGCTGCATTGGATTTGCTGTGAAGTGAGTTTCTTGATCTGAAGCAATGCTATGTGGGATGCTATGCTGGTGGATGAGGCATTCTGTACGTCCAAAAATGGTAGCTTGGACAGAAGCATTGTGTGCAGCAATTTGTGTGAACCCAAGTCCATATTCACAATAACTGCTTATTCCAGTAAGAACAAAATGCTGCCCTCTCCATGATGGAAGTGGTCCTAGGCAATCAACTTGCCACCACGTTGCCAGTTGATCTCTCCAAGGAATGGTCCCATATCTTGGAATTAACACTCATTTCTGCTGCTGGAAAATGTGACACTCAAAAGCTGCAGTGGCCAAGTCAGCCTTGGTGAGTGGAAGTTCATGTTGCTGTGCCCATGCATAACCTCCATTCCTGCCACCATGTCCACTTTGTTCATATGTCCACTGGGTGATAACAGGAGTGGCAGAAGAATGAGGAGAACCAGACTCGACAGTGTAGGTCATTTTATCAACTTGATTGTTGATAAAGTCAAAGTCCTCCTCTTCAGAGGTGACCTTTTAGTGAGCATTCACATGAGACATGACTACTTTTACTTTTACTTTCTGGGCACATTCAGAGAGGTCTATCCAAATAGCTCTTACCGATACTTCCTTGTCACCCATTTTCCACCATGTTTCCAAGTCCCAGACTATAAAGGCAAGCCACTGGCCACAGCCCATCAATCAGCATACATCCTCACATCTAACTATTTTTCCTTGCAGGCAAACTGAACAGCCAGATGTACTTCTCAAAGTTCTGTCCATTGGAAGGATTTTCCTTTACCACTTTCTCTTAGGGAGATCCCAGAAAGGGGCTGTAGTACAGCTGTTGTCCACTTATGAGTGGCACCTGCATACCATGCAGAGCCATCTATGAACAAAGCATGACTTCTGTTCTTCAGTTAAATTATCATTAGGAACTCCTCAGGAGGCCATAGGTGTATACTGGGAGAGAGAAGTTAATGTAACAGGAGTGGGGACTGTGGGCATTTGGACCACATCATGTAGCTTACTTGTACCTTCAGGTCCTGCTCTGGCCCGATCTCATATGTTCCACTTCCATTTAACAATGGAGTGTTGATGTGCACGTCCAACTTTAGGACTCTGTGGGTCAGACAATACCCAGTTCATGATGGGTAGTTCAGGCCTCATGATGATTTGGTGGCCCATGGTGAGGTGTACAGTCTCCACCAAGGCCCAGTAACAGGCCAACAGCTGTTTTTCAAAGGGGGAGTAGTGGTCTGCAGAGGATGGCAGGACTTTACTCCAGAATCCCAATGATCTTCTCTCTGATTTTCCAAAAGGGGTCTACCAAAGACTTCACACTTCATCTTTGTCAACAACTGACACCTCTAGCACCATTGGGTCAGCTGGATCATATGGTCTCAGTGGCAGAGCTGCTTGCATGGCAGTCTGAACCTGTTGCAGAGCCTTTTCTTGTTCTGGGACCCACTCACAATTGGAGGCCCTTCAGTTCACCTGATAAATAGGTCACAGTAGAACCCCAAGTAGGGATTTTCTGCCTCCAAAATCTAAAGAGGCCCCCTAGTTGCTGTGCCTTCTGCTTCATTGTTGGGGGAGCCAGATGCTATAGCTGATTCTTCACTTGAGTAGAAATGTCTCAATATCCCAACACCACTGGAATCCACGAAATTTTACTGAGATGAAGGGTCCTTGATTTTTCATAAAGTTAATTTCCTAACCTCTTGTATGAAGATATTGTACTAATGAATCTGAAATCTTTGATACACCCTACTTAGTTGATCAAATCAACACAATGTCATCAATATAATGCACTAGTGTGACTTTTTGTGGAATAGACAGGTGATCAAGGTCCCTTCAGAATAACTTTTGGCACAGGCAGAAGAGTTGAGGTACCCCTGGGGGACAGTTGTGAAAGTGTACTGTTGTGCCTGCCAGCTGAACGCAAACTGCTTCTGGTGATTCTTGAAGACTGGTATCGAGAAGAAGGCATTGGCCAGATCAATAGCTGCATACCAAATACCAGGAGAAGTATTAATTTGCTCACACAAGGAATTTACATCTGGAACAGTAGGTGTAATTGGAGTCACCACCTGGTTAAGTTTATGATAATCCACTGTCATTCTCCAGGATCCATCTGTCTTCTTTACAGGCCAAATAAGTGAGTTAAATGGGGATGTGGTGGAATCACCACCCCTGAATCTTTCATGTCTTTGAAGGTGGCACTGATCTCTGTAGTTCCTCCAGGAATTCAATACTGGTTCTGGTTTACTATTTCCCTAGGCAATGGCAATTCTACTAGTGTCCACTTATCCTTTCCCACCACGATGTCCCTCATTCCACATTTTAAGGATACAACATGTGTGTTCTATAAGTTACTAAGTATGGCTATTCCAACGATGCATTCTTGAACTGGGAAAATAACCACAGGATGGACTTGAGAACCCACTGGACCACAGTGGAGCTAAAACTCCATTGATAACTTGACCTTCATAAGCCTCCACTCTGAATGGTGGGACTTTGAAACACTTTGAGTCTCGTGGAATTAGTGTCAGTCAGAGGCAGTGTCTAGTAATTCCCTAAAAGTTCGATTATTTCCTTTCCCCCCAATGAATAGTCACTCTTGTGAAAGGCCACAGGTACCTTTGGGGAAGGCTAGAAGAAAGACTAACAGCATAAACCTTCGGTGATGTAGCAGGGTCTTCCTTCAAAAGGAGCTAGCCTTCTCCTAATTCAAGGGGTTGTGAGTCTGTAAACTGGCTCAGGTCTGGGAATTGATTGGATGATCATGAGTGTCTATCCCACTGTTCACCTGATCCAGAATTATTAGGCATGTATAGGTCATGTAAATATTTAGTAGGTTTCTCATGTATTTCACTCTTAGGACACTGTGACTAAATAGCTAATGCCATAAGTCCTCACAAGACAGGTTGCTTTGATTACTACACAAACCTTGCTTCCTATTATAACCACATCCATCCTGTCTCTGTTGATTCAGTGCTGCCACTTGCTCTCTGTCACCACAGTACCCAATCAGCCACAAAGTAGGCAAATGTCAGCAGTTCCCACTGTTAATCCTATTGCACATAAAATAGCAATTACAGAAGTCTTTAGAGATGCTGGGCCCACTTCTTGAGCTTGTTCTTTGTGGTTGTAGTGAAGGGTATATCCTCAGGACACCCCCTTTTGGGGTCTATGTGAGTATCCTCATAGATTCATTCGAACATACCAATTTTCGTAAGCTTTTGGATGTCTTCTTCTACAGTATACTAAAGTAGGTCACACACCTCAAGTTGGTATAATCTAGGCCATCTTGCAACGCATGCTTTAGTGAACCAACCAAATAAGGTGTTAGGTAAATAAGGTATTATGTCCTCTATTGGCCTTTCTCGCTGAGACATTAAAAGAAGAGTCTGTGCTTAGGGGTCCCATATCCATTCACTCAAGACAGGTCTAATATTATATTTCTTGCACCAGTATTTCACACCCTCAGTACCCATTCTCAGAGATATTCTCCAGGCCTCTGCTTATACATATTTGAAAGCTTGAGAAGTTCTTTATTAGTATAACATCCTTTTTCTAGAGTAATCTTCTCAGCCTCACTTTTAGGAGTTTTTGGGGCCTTAGAGTTACAGGTTTAGAAGAAATTACTTGGTCAAGTTGACACAACAAACCTATCTATCACATTTTTCATGAAAAGTTAGCAGTTAGAAATACTCAGAGTTTTGTGTGAATTGTATAAATATTAACAAATAAAAAATATCTTGGGAAAAAATTAAAATGGGAAATGCAAGTCAAGTATCCAAGAAGAAGAACTTAATAAAATTTAGCATTTTTCAAAGAAACACAAACAGACCCCACATCCAGTGCCATTAAAGCTATCCCAAATCAGAACGGAATTCTTTATTTTAGCTGATAGCCTTTTCTCTCTATCATGGACTAGTTAGTTGATTTCAACCACTTACCTTGTGGTTACTAGTTCAATTGGTACCTGACAGGACCAGCAGGATTGTTCAAAGGAAGAAACTATACACTTTTTTTTTATTTGAGTGCATCCATTATTAGCAAAATTGAATGAAAAACAAGTCATCTACTTACTGCTCCTCAATATCCTCAATATTCAATGCCTTCTATCAAAATGAAAAATGCAACCAAGTAGTCTACAAATTTGTAAGAAAAAATAGCATCTATATATAATTGATGCATTTTAATTGTGATGCTGGAGAAGAATATTGAATAGACCATGCACTGATAGAAGTATAGTGCTATCTGTCTTGGAAAAAGTGACATCTAGGGTGGCCTTAGAGGCAAGAATGGCAGGATTTTGTCTTGTATACTTTAGACATGTTGGCAGGAGAGACAAGTTCCTGGAGACGGCCATCTTGTTTGGCAAAGCAGAGGAGCAGCAAAAAAATAGGAAGGCCCTCAAAGAGACAGATTAACAGTGTGGCTGTAACGATATGACCAATCATAGGGACAACGGTGAGGATGGACCATGAGAGGCCAGTGTCTCATCCTGCTTTTCACAGGGTCACTAAGGATTGGAACCCACTCAATGGTAGCTAACCACCACCACCACAAAAGTCATCATCATGAACAATTTAACCAATGAATACACACAGATATAAATCTATATAACTTCATGGGCAATTTAATCATACTAGAGACTAAGATTTCTTAATTTACTATAGCATCTGAAATTTCATGCTTAGGAAATATATTAACCACTGAGTTCTAGCAATGAAAAACAGGTGATTTCTCATCCTGGATCAAGATAAAATCCATTTGTTTTAGAAGGATTTCTTTTAAGTTATACTCTTGATAATGTATATGTATCCATGTGAAGTACAGTGATAGTTCAAAACCTACTGATGAAATTTAGTTATCTCTTCCCCCTCGTCTTAGCTGTCTTACATTTCCATACCCTGATTAAAATAATAAGTATGACTTCTATAAATAAATGTTATTAATAATAAAGCAATATCATAGGGCTGAGCTTCAGTGGTGTAGTGGTTATGGGTGGGACTGAGGCCCACTGGGTTGGAGGTTCAAATCCAGCAGCAAGGCTGGGCCTCCTACTCCCAAACCAGGGGGCTGTGATGCCCCCCCCAAAAAATCAATATCATAAGGTAATTACACTAGCAATATTGTTTGATAAGTATTCCACTTGTTTCTTTATGACTATATGTCTTAATTTTGGATAACCTGAAGAGGTATGATGTTGTTAGGAAAGAAACTCCAGAGTACTTGAAAAAAATTATTTAATTTCAATCTCAGAGTCCCAGTAGAAATTGATTCTACCTCCTTAACAATGTGGGAAATTGGATCACTACATTCGGATCACTACAAAGGGAATCCCAACTGTGTGTCAGATGTGACAGATGGGGCACAAACCCAAAATAGATATCAAGTTAAACATGTTGTCTTCTTAGAGTAGAGTGAACAGACACAGAACTACTTGTCTAGAATATGGTGAAAATTCTAAATGTAGTTTGGATAGACATAAAACTTCTCTGATATATATGTTGTCTCTATGTCTTTGCTTTCTATAAAATATTACTAATTCTTTCATCTCCATTTTAAAATCTGGTTCATACTTATACCCCATAATTATCATAATTATACTTGTATCATGTGGATGCTTAAAATATGTAGACAAATTAATCCAGTTTGCTGTGCTTGACATTTTCAGGATAATAAATGCATTTAAACATCTAGGGAAAGATAATTTTACATTTCAAATATGCCAGGGACAGGGTTGCCTCCACAGAATAGAGTAAAACTTATTGATATGGATGAGTTAAAGGTTAATTTGTACACATTACAATTCAAGATGAAAAACAAACATTGTAAACACCCATAAATAGAATGTGGAAAATAAATGTTTGAATCTAGGAAATTGGAAGTGGGCAAAAATGAAATAGTACACACAAAAGTAAAAATGCTAGTAGTGATAGATCTAATTGTTGTTTCTAAGCACCTTGATTATACTTCCAATTAAAATGAAATCCTTGATAATTTTAATCATTTTCCCTTTTTGTGACGTATATTGTCCACTTGTGAGGATTTTTGTTCCCTTTACATTGACTTGTATCCACATTGATATTTATCATAAATGGTTCAAATCATCTTCCTTCAGTAAATTTCCAAGGATTTCATATATATGAAATAATATTCATTTCAAAAATATATGAAGTCAATATATATGATCAATGCTGAATAGGTTATAGTCACTATATCAAATAATGAATCACATTGGCCAAATCTACCGCAAAATATCACCTGTAAATACAAAATAACCAATATGTCACTTTGAAGACTGATGTGAATCTGATTCAAGCCATGCATTTTCCATCACCTCATATCCATGAGAAAGCTGGACAATGAATACAGAAGACTGAAGAGCAATCGTTGGCTTCAAATGGCTGTGGTGTCAAATAATATTAAATATTGCATGGACCTCTTAGAAGAATGTACACAGGAAAAATGTGTCTGACTCAAACTGTGGTATTCTCCATTATATTTGTCTGGAAAGGAATACAAGCAGAATTACTTTAGAAATAAGAGTCAATCTCAAATATTTTATATGTCTTCAGGAAGGATCAGTCCTTGGCAAACAACATCAAAATTAGAAGAATATAGAGTAAGGGAAGTTCTTGCTGATGGAGATTCAGGATTGTAGTGTTCATTGTAGATTATGACTCAATGAACAAAGAACCAAATCCTCACAATTTGACCAGTAGGTAATAACCTGATAAATGGAGAAGACTTTGAAGTGTGCTCCAGGATTTTGTCTTGTTTGGATCTACAATGCGTGTGCATGGTGGCAGCAGTAACTAGATCCAAAAAAAAAAAAAAAAAAAACCTGTGTTAGGTAAATGAGTGGCAGAAGACCTCTTTAGGATATGGAAAAGCATGAATGCTACATTATGACTAAAGTGTGTCTGACTCAAGATAGGATATTCTCCATTATATCATATGTACGTGAAAGTCTAAGTTTGAATAAGGAAGATCATGGAAGAATGGATGCATTTGAATCTTGGCGTTGGAGAAGAATATCGAAGGGTTCATGGGACTGCTACAAGGACAAACCCAATCTGTCTTTGAAGAAGTAAGGTCAGAGTGCTCTCAAGAGGGGATTTTACTATGAATACTTCGGAGTGGTTGTCAGGAGAGACTCTCTGTATTAGATAAAGTGGAGGGGCAACGAAAAAGAGGATGACTCCCCAGGACAAGGATCAACACCATGGCTAAAACAACAGGCTCCAGCATGGCATCCCTTGTGAGAATGGGGCAGCAGGACTTGCCACTGATCCATGATCTTGCCCATGAGGTCGCTATGGGTCGAAGTGTGTTGATGTCACTTAGCAACAGCAACAGGCCAGAAAATCATCCAGAAGAAGGCATGTGTTTGCTTATTTCAGATCCTTCCATGATTCAAGTAAAAATAAGCCCAGAAACATATTTATCATAAGCTTCCTTCATTACACTTAATTGTGCTCCTGTGGAAACTGTAAATAGACCAACGAGCAGCCTTTTTTCAAGCCCAGGGGAGGCTGTAAGACTACAGCGAGGAATGGTATGCACCAGGGCTTTCTATTTCCCCCATAGTTATTCATTCTGTATTCTTGGCAAGCTAAACTACACACACAGAAGAATGCAGAATTAGGACGGATAAAGAATCAAACATAAATTTAAGATATTCATATTCAACAGCCTTGCCTGTTGAAAGCAAAGAAATCTTGAGACACTTACTTATGAAGATGAAAGACAACAGCCCTCAATATAATTTATTCCCTAGTATAAAGAAAGCAAAATTAGAAACAAATGGACTGATAAACAATTTAGTGATAAATGAACAAAAGAGTGAAATTTCCAGAAAGTGGGCAAAACTTGAATCCACAGTCACTGTTCACAGCAACAGCACTCAATTGATGAAATGAAGCATTGCCTTGGGCAACTCTACGGCAAAAGAACCTGTAAAGATATCACGTCGAGGAACAAGGGAAAGCAACTAACACCGAGCACGGTTGTTTAATTTTATTTACATGTATTTTAAATAATAAATACTGCAAATGAATCGATGTTTACAAGTTATATTGTTAGCAACGAATATTGAATGTGCCATGAGCTGTCACGAAATCTTACAAATCTTCCTTGCAAAGTCTGCCTACAGTCAGAATGCTTCTTAGAATGGAAGAGAGGGAGACTCTGTCTCTTGTGCTTTAACTGTGTCATAAGGAGGGAAAATCACCAGAGAAAGACAGTATGGTTGGTAAAAAGATGGTAAGTGAAAAATAAAGCATCTCTTCTTGAGATGGATTTGTACAGCTGCTGCAGACGTTTTCTAAAAAGTCAGAGCAACTGGGAAGAAGACACAGGACCAGGCTGTGTATTTCCTGTGACTTCTGAGGTCTGCAAGAGTCAGAAGCACCTGGACAGTTCCTAACAATAATAGTTTTAATTTGTTTGATTCTTGATGTGCTTTAAATATATAAACTATTTATTCTTCTTGTAGCGCTGTCAACTAGCAAATATTTAGGTTCAGTTCAATCTTCTTAATAAGGTGGTTATAAATGTTGTCTCCATTGGGTCAATCTTCAGTCCTCGATGTTTATTATTTATACATTATTTTTATCTGTCTTCTAGTCACATAGAAAATCTTTAATGGAGGACTGAGCAAATCTTAATCATCTCAACCCCCCCAAAATTTGTATATGAAAATATTTGAGGAAATAATTAATATTGATGTATTCATATGTTCATTGAGGGGGCTCTAACTTTACTAAGCTAGTAGGGTTAGCTTCTAAATTAATAGACAAGAATGTTTGAACTGTTGCGGAGTCAATTCTGACTCAAAGGAAGCTGACAGAGTATCGTAGAAACACTACCAAGGTTTCTGAGGCTATAAATCCTTACAAAAGCAGGTTTACTCACCTTTCGCTGGAGCAGTGACTTTAGATGATCAGTCAGATGCTTAGCTTCCTACACTGCCAGCATGATTTTTTTCATTAGTACTCACTTAAAACTCACTGTTATTGAGTCGATCTTAACTCGGAGATCTTATAGAACAGATAGAACTATATTTGTGGGCTTCTGGGACTGTAATTCATTACAGACACAGATTTTATTTTTCTCCCTTTTATTAGAATAGTTGAGGATAAAACTTCTGCAAAGTTTTACATTAAGTGTCTGTGAGTCTTCTTAGCTTAGTGGCTTATGCGTTGGGTTGCTATCCACCAGATTTTTGTTGTAGGTGCCACCTATGAAGTCCCAACGTACAGTTACCCTATGTCTAACAGAAGGCAACGCTGCCTGCCTGGTCCTGTGTCATCCTCACACTTAGTCTTATGTGGGGGTCAATTTTTGCAGCCAATGTGTCAATCCATCTTCTTGATGGCCTTACTCTTTCTCTGCCTCTCTGCTTTACCAAACTTGATGTCCCTCTCCAGGGACTGGTCTCTCCTGACAACATGTCCTAAGTATTTGAGACAAAGTCTTGGAATACTTGCCTCCTAGAAGCAACCAGCCTGTACTTCTTCCATGACAAATTGTTTATTTGCTTTTGGAAGTCCATGTAATTTCAAAATTCTCCAGCAGCACTACAATTCTAAAGCACTGACACTTCTTTGGCCTTCTGCATTGAATGCCCAACATTCAAATGCATATTAACAGATTGAAAGGACCATTGTTTGGGCCAGGCACACTTTAGTACTCACAGTAACATCCTTGCTTTTCAACACTTGAAAGAGTTCTGTGCCGCAGATTTACTAAAGGCAATGCATCAATTTTAGCACTTCACTGCTGCTTCCCTGATAATTTATTGAGCCTGATGCTACTTCCTTCTTCATAGAAATCAACCTCTCTGATTACTTCCTCAGAGAAGCTTAAAGAATGCAGCTCATTCTTAGTCATATTTTGAGTGTTTTCTGATTCCTGGGGACTATCTTACAGCAGTATTTCTGCTTCTATTCTTGATATGCTCAGAATCAGGTAATGTCCTGATGCTTTCCATATGGCTTCCAGTGGCTAATTTCCCAGAAGTGCATAGCCTATTCCTTCTCTGTAGTCTCCTTTTAGTGTAGAAGCTCTGCTGACCCTACTGCTCTTTGACATACCAATGCTATGTACCAGTGTTTCACGATAGCAACACCCAAGTGACCATGATCTGATTTACTGACAGACAAGTGATGGAACCACAAGTTCGGCAGTTGAAAACCACCAGCCCCAATCTCTAATTTTCAGAAGAAATTTCAGGCTTTCTGCCCCTACACAAGGTGAGCACATCAGAAATCCCCAGGGGAAGTTCTACTCTGGATCACAGAAGGAGATTTTCAGTTGCCTATTGCCTATACCGGTATTGCTCACCTTCTCTGGATTGCACATTGCCAAAAGGCTGAAGACAGGCATGGGTCCACTTCACCTGTTTTTACCTATTTTAATACTTCACATGCCACTCTACTTCTTTGCTGGGTTCCATAAGCCTTCGAAATGCCATACATTAGGGTTGCCACACGTCAGCATTAGTTCATAGTAAGCAGACAGTCCTGGTCCATAGAAACACCTCTTCACAGCATGCACCCAACTGTCTTTCCAGGCAGGTCTTACCCATTCAGCCATGCTGTTCCTTAATCTCTGCCTCCAAGGGCCACTATTCCAGTAGAATGCTCACAGTCTGAGCAAGGTTCTTGTGTTCCATCCCATGGTTTTGCATCTGGTCTCTGCCTGGCTCTTTGCTTGCTCCATGGTCCTCATGGAGCTCTGGTGGTATAGTGGTTACTTTTGTGCCAATAACCACAAAGTCAGGAGTTAAAGACCACCAGCCTCTCCATGAGGACAAAGATGAGGTTTTCTACTCCATCAAAAGTTGTGGTCTTAGAAACTCATTGGGACAGTTTTTTACCTGCCCTTGGGTGTGCTAAGAGTCGACATCACTTAAGGGCTATCAGGTTTTGGTTGGCATACACACTTCAACTTCTAGTCCCTCTATTCTTAGACTCTGTTCCTCAAAAGGAACTTTTGAGCTAGACCAGACTCCCTCATCCTGCTTTTGACCAGTGACTACTTCCTCTGGAGTCCTGGGACTTCTCTCTGTTTCTGCTTCTAAGATAGCTTATTCTTCTGCAGACAGTGGGGTTTCTTTGACTTTCAGTGACATACACCATAAGACACAAAAGGGGGTAACTAGACTAACACAATTCATGATGGTGAAATCTCCGCGTATGGATAACCTTAATCCTATAACAAAATCTTCTTCCAAAGTGGAATCATAACCATGGGCACTAAGGTTAGAATTTACAATACAACCCAAAATAGACTATGGTTCAATGCTAGAAATCCATTTTAATTGATTATATCTAGCATGATATTTATGAAGAAAATATGTAAATCTTCTAATCCTTAGCATTTCTCAGTGATTTTGCCTCACTTTCAACAAGACCTTATTGCCAGTCGATATAAATTAGTAATAAAATATTTAGATATAGCATGTATCTTCATATAAATCAGACTGGATTATATTCTTGTGCCATACAAAATTAATTTATTTGTTACATAAATTAACATCCAACACTTAATAAATACTCATTAACAGTGAAAACTGTGAGAGCCAGAACTTGAGGAGCTCCCATATTTTCTGGATGTGGCAGTCATGTGCTTATGTTAATTTTATGATTGAAATATAGGGGTTGGCTCTAGCCTGTTAATCTGGAGATAGTCATTGAGCAGCCAATGAGGTCTATGTGGGCATGGCTTTCTCCTGAGACTTCTGAGAAATCTCGCGATATTTCCCTCGTGAAGATGAGAAGCTATCTTCCCCAGCTGTTGGGAGTTATTCTCAGAGATGATTAATCATGGACAAGACAAGCTGGCAGCGTTTGAGAAGCTAGAGGAGCCGGCAGAGAAATCACACAGCTTTGCCCTGATGGAGCCAAACCTCTGAAACTGGGGAGGCCAGATGGAGACCTCTGCCAGCGATGAGTTGCTTCTGCTGTTGATGGACCCTGAGCCCTGGAGGCAAGGTGCCCTGCCAGCACCGGGATTCTGCACCCACTGACATGTGACTTCATGAGTCAGAAGAAGACTTTGTAGACTGATTTTAGGCATATGGGTTAATATCGGACTTATGACTTTGGACTGCACTGGGCTGGCATGCTTTCTCCATGTCCCATGACTTTTGTATATAAACCCTTTCCTTATATCGATATGCGTGTCCTTACATTTGTTCCTCTAGTCTACTGGACTAACACACTGGATTTCACAATTTTTATGGACCCTCACCATAGCTTCCAGCTTTGAGAGCACAGTCATAGCACTTTTCTAATACTTCATCTTATTATGAAATATTTGAGCTTTCCTTTTCCAATAAAATTCTGGATTACTAGGATTGTAACCTTTTTCAGACTTTACTATATCATGATATCATTGGGGGATTTGAAACTAAACAATACAGACAAGACTATGAGGAAATGTATTTTGGAAAAGCTACAGAAATATACAAGAGAATTATTGTCACCCCTCAGATCTAAGTATTGGCCTGAGCATCTAAAAAGATATATATATATATATATATATATATATATATATATATATATGTAACAGAATTGGTAACATGATAATGGTTTCCCTTATGAATCAACATGTGACCAGTGATGTAACTGGGCTACACTTAACTGGATGCACTGCTTCTGTTTTAAGAACAAATACTGGTCTGCTCTGTCCGTATATTTGTGCATACACAAATTTGTGAAATGAAGGGTTTTTGCTGCTGCTGTTCACCTTTCTTTAAAACTAAAAATTTAATATGATTTACAATAGGTTGCTTGAATAAGAAACTGCTTTTGGACATCATAATTTTGTTAGTAGTATAGACATTGAAGTGCCACTTAAAACTGAAGTATCCACTGCTTTTGAGTCTGTTTCTACTCCTACTGCCCCTGTGATAGGATTGAACTACCCCTGTGGATTTCTGAGATGGCAATTCTTTATGGGGGTATAAAGTCACATATAGTAAGAGCATAAATAAAGAGTTTAATTATATATGATATTATAGGTAACAATATTCCTTTTAAATGTCAAAATCACAGGAGACAGATATAAGACAGATGTGTGTATATGCATGCACTTGCCTGCTTACATTGTTTTGTGGACACCTGTTGCAAAAGATTTGTTTTAAATATTTACGGTGAAATGAATTCACTGGTATAGCATTTCTATCCATAGTCTTTGCAATCCCCAGCAAGTCACTGTGAAATATGCAAACAAGGTGGCTGGACATCTGATGATGGGCTTGACCAGTTTGTCATCCCCTTAGTTTTGAAATGAATCTTCTTGGCAGAGGAAAAGGTTGTCTCACTATCATTAAGAAAGGAGAGCCGAGAACAGAGAGCATCTTTTGGATCTGTAGCTACTCAGGCACAGAGCCTACTTGATGTAGGAGCTAGAACTGTCCCACCAAGAAGTGATGGCCACATGGGTGCAGCACCAAGAACATGCAGAACTTTGTGGGCTTCCAACAACATGAAGTAAGAACTCTGGGAGTCTTCTTCAGGGAGGACACTCTGGTAAAGTGAGTGCCTCCCAGTACTTAATCTGGGAAGTTAACTTTGCTAACCCATGATCTTAAAGCTACCTGTATTTAGTCTGAGGCATATGTTGTGTATCAAGTCTTCTCATTCTGAAATCTTCCATTAAAATTCACTAATTGGGGCTCCAAGATAGTCCAGGTAGCTTCTCCATCTCTTCCATGGTCCATTGTCAGTCCTCAAGCACAGGCACAAAGAATTTGCAAATATTTTCGACCATTTGGAACTTTGATGGATGTCCAGAATGAGGTTTATAATCAATAGTTCACCTTTTTGAAATGAGGAAACCACTCATATGCTTGAGTTTTTCCCATAGTGCTATCCTTGTAAGCAATGTTCAACATCACAAAATTTTCTGTGGTATTTTTCTTAGGCAGGAAAATTTCACAGTCTCATTCCATTCTCTTAAATTGGCTATCACACACACACACACACACACACATAAAACAAAACAGGTTTGGGCAAAACCGCTTTTACAAAAAAATTCCCTGTGACCTTAAAGAGCCTTCCTAGGTGATGCCACTGGGTGCACTAATTTAAAGAGAATGGGTTGCTTGTGGGGAAGACCTGTACTACAAAAGCTGACCTCAGTGGAGCATTTTTGCTGGTACCTGTGTGTGTGTGTGTGTCAGATGTTTTAGTGCAGTGCAGTAAATTATTTATACCTGTTCTAGCCTTAGCTAATCTTTGATACTTGACCAAATGACTTTTCCATCAAGGGCCTGAGTAATAGATGGGGAAGTTTGTAATTACATTATGATCCAATTGTAGATGTTTATTAACAAAGCTAATTGTTATTGCTATTCTGCTAGGTATCAAATGAGCCATCTCAGAAGTAGGGTGGAGGATTTTACTAACACCTCTCTTTGGACCCAGTGATTCAGGCATACTGACCTTCTTGAATCAGGAAAAATACATCTTTAAAGTGATATCCTTGCTCTTCAAACTGTAAAGATTTCTTGTTCAGGAGATTTACCCTGTGGAATCTATCATTTGATATCTTGACAGTTGCCTGCATGGGCACTCACCTTGGAACCAAACAAAATGAAATCCTAACGACTTCAAACTTTACTCTTTCTATTATAATGTTACCTATTTTTCTGGTTTTGAGTATTTTTTTCTTTTACATTTAGTTAAAATGCATACTGAAGGCAGCATTTCTTGATAAACTTGAATGAGTGATACACGTCCTCCAAAATTTCAGCAAGCATAACTGTGACATCTGCATATCACAGCTTGCTAAATAATACTTTTTCAAGCCTTGAAGTACCATTCTTTAAGACAGAGTACAGTTTCTTGAAATATTTTCTCAGCAAACAAATAGAGTAAATATTGAGTAAAGCAACACTATGACAACTTTTCCTGATTTTAAACCATGTAGTATTCTTTAGTTCTATTTGCATGAATGCTTCTTGTTTTATGCACTGGTTCTATTTGAACAATGCTTTGAAATTCCCATTCTCCTCAAAGCTATCCATAGTTTTTTTATGTTTTGTACAGATAAATGCCTTTGTAAAATTAATAAAGCACAAATAAGCATGCTTCTTATATTTTCTACTTTCAGACAAAATCCATCTAACTTCAGAAATTGTACTCCCCCCATTCACTGTCCTTTTCTAAATGCATCTTAAGCTTTAGGCAGCTCCCTATGGTGAACTACTACAACTGCTGTTAAAACAGCTTCAGCAAAATTGTACTAGCATGTAGTATTAGTTGTATTGATCAATAATCCTGCATTCTGCTGAATCACATATCTTTACAATGTGAACAAATAAGGATCACTTCCAGGATGTGGACAAAGTAAATCTCTTCCAAATTACATGATGTGGGAGCTACATACTTTCATGTCAGCTTGATGAATAAGTGTATGGGTGGTGGAATTTGTCTCTGAATCACATTATAACCTGATGAAGCCTTCTTACGGACCTGGCCTTCTCATGGGGGTTCTGGGAGCTTCCTCACACTCTCTGCTTAACTTTCCTGTTGAGAATCCACACTCAGAGAGCTGGGGGAACCACTTGGAGATGCACACCAGCATTGAAATGTTTCCACTGCTATTTGGTACACATGAATTCCCTCCCAATGACCTATAATCTTCCTGCATTCAGCATCATTGCATGTCTTACATGAGTCTAAGGAGGTATTTATGAACAAGCATCAGACTTAAGGGCTGGGTCTGGACTGGATTGGAATACTTTCTAAATATACAGTGGCTCTGATATAAAGCTTTCTCCTGCATACATTGGGCATTCTTACACAGTCTTACCTACATACAAACATATAAATGTTTCTGGATTTGTGTCTCTAGTCAACCTAGTCTAATATCTTATGTTGTCTGGAGAGTGGGATTCTAGAAAAACAAATCATGAAGCTGTAGAGTGGAGAGTTGTCTCACCTATGCCTTATTTCAGGTTGTCTTTGACTAGTCAGAGGTCAGAAATGGTCAGCCAATTTATTGCATAGTTTTATGGAAAGGACATGGAAAGTGAAAGTTTTGATTCACAGAAGTTACCTTTGGTTAATCCCAACTAAAACGGTAAAATCTTATGTTATAAAGGTAAATTTTGAGTTAAGGGGGAAAAATCACCCCCTTAAACTTCTCTTCTGAGAAGTCAAAATGGGTGACAGAAGGTCAGAATGCCTGACAGAAACCCAGCCCTGGTTTGGTGCAACCAGAGAACTAATGTCACATTGTACTTGAATGAAATAGTTTACAAAAGGTTTGAATTTGACTTTTAAGAATTGCGCTTAACATCTGTCTGTACCAGGTTTATACTGATTTCTTCTGTCTGCTGCTATTGATGTAATATGTAATAGAAATGATTATGTGGAAATAAAAATAGAGAGTTTGTAAGTCTACTTGCCTTCAAGCATTAGATTGAATCTTTATCTACGTATTTTATTAAAAGATCATTTTATTGGAGGCTCTTATAGTTCTTATAATAAACCATACATCAACTGTTTCAAGCATATTTGTTGATATGTAGATATCATTGCTTTCCAGAAATTAACTTTTTTATTGAGTCCTTGGTATCAGCTTCTATTTTTTCCCTCCCCACCACACCTTTGTAACCCCTTGAGAAGTGGTGTAAGACATGACTACAAAGAAGGCTTTGAAAAGATTATCCCTACCCAGTGTTTGAGTATTCTTCTTGTGTGTGGGCAGACTCTACTCTTGCTCTTGAAAATTGCATTTGAAAAGATTTGCCTTAGGGCTGTTGACAGATGAAAAGCGAACAAAATTCTGAACAAATTCTGAAGACATGAAGGAACTCTCCTCCCTAGTTCTGAAAGGGATCCTACACACAGCCTAAAAAACTTGCTAGGTGATCACCTGGAGTCTCTTGTTGAGTGAAAGTGGAAGAAATCCAGCAAAAGAGAGATTGGTTGTATCCTCTCACTGACATCTGAGGAGTTGTTTCATGGGGACTAGAGATAATGAGAGCAGGTTAGCTGGGAGTTAAGATGATTGATAATTTGTGATGGATCTATGGTAGAAAGGCAAGGTGACAAATGGGAATCCTGGTGAGGCTAATTTAGGTGGCCCACACTGAATTAACCAAAACCCAGTAAGAGGAAGATGAAATGTTTGAGCCTGTAGATTGGTGCATATGGCTGCTGGATTTGTGGAAGGCCTATCCTGATTTGACTTTGCTTATGGATGCACATTCACAAGGTTCCAACTGGAATGAAGATTATTCACATCAAAGAACATGCTTATCTCCTCAGATCACTGGCTTGATATAAATAGGCAGTATAGAAATTGGATACCAAATTGGGGATGAAGCAAATGGCTTACAAATTTTCTTAGGTTAAAAAAATGTTGACAGAATTATAGCATTAAGGTGGTGTAGATGTTTACATAACTGCAATTGTTAACTATAAAATATTTTGTTATGTTCACTTATAGAACATTATGTTTAAATAGGACTGACACATTATGAATTATATGCATTTCAGTTTTATCCTGTTAGGCATAAACATGATTTTATTATTGTTTTGTTTAAAAATTATGTATGCCTAAAGGGTTGTGTAAAGGTCTCTAGTTGCCAATGTGTGGTCTATGGCAGTGACATAATTTCCTTCAAACTTGATAAATAAGAGTAGGGGTATAGTTTAGCCTGCCAATCAGGCTGCAGACTGATTATACCTCCTTGTGAGTATGGCATTTTTTGGGGGGGAGAGGGGTGGGTATCACTGCCCTCTGGTGGTCGTGGGAGCTACCCAGCTTTGCTCCTGGAGAGCTGCTGCTGGATTTGAACCTCCAAGTCCATTGGCCGCAGTCCCACACTCAACCACTACGCCACTGGGGCTCAGCCGAGTATGGCCTTCTTGTGAGGGTCCTGGGAACTTCCTCACTCTTTCTGCTTCATCTTCCTGTTGAGAAGCCATACACAGAGAACTGGAGGAGCCAAGTGGAGACCCACACCAGCACTGAGATTCTTCTACTGTCTCTGGATGCCCCAAACTTTTCACCTACTGATTTCTGCAACATAGTATGTGCTTCATTAGTCTAGAGAGGTATTTATGGACTACTATTGGACTTAAGCACAGATTTATGGACTCGACTGGACAGGGTTGGGAATACCCAATTACTCTTTAATATGAAGCACTTTTGTATGTATATAAGTGTCCTTGAATTTGTTTCTCTAGTCAATCAGGCTTAACACACTTAGTGCACAGGTGTGCGTGTTTCCTCTGCTTTTTCATCTGCTGAAATATTTTAATTTGAACCTCAACAATTCCGGGGTCCTTGGTATGTATGCATGTATTTATCAACACTTATAGTGTACCTTGAATTTCTTCAGCCTCAAAAGAACTTTGTATGAGGATCAGATACCAGGGGCTTACATGGAAAGAAACGGTCGAGAATGATGATGGCAACAAGTGTACAAATGTGCTTGGCATACAATGTATGGATGTATGGATTGTGATGGGAGTTGTATGAGCCCCTAATAAAATGATTAAAAAATTAACACAGGGAAAAACAACCAAACACACAAGCAAACAAAAAAGAGAGCACTGTAACATTCGCAAAACAATGCATAGAATGTCTTTCTTTTGGCTAAGAGAATACACTGCTCTGATGAAACAACTATATCCTGAGCACTGCTCACATGAATTAAAACTGTTAAGCACCGTACCAAACCCCATAGTCATGAACAGTGTTATGAGATCTGTGAGGCAAATATAATGGACTATTAAATGCAATCACAGAAGTAGAGTATCCTAGTAGGAATAGGTGGCATAAGAATAGAATGAAAATGACCCACGGTGGAGGCATTGTGGCATTTCTGCCTTGTGGCAATATGCCTTGGGAGATAGAGAATATCTTATGCGTCTTGCAAACTATTTCCTCACCTGACACCACAGGTGGGATCTATCACAATGGTTCTAGACTTTTTGAAGGCAAGGGACTTTGTAAGAGAACGAAAAAGGGGCACAGGAAGTACACATTTTGATTCTTATGTGCTTACGTGGTTTATTGTTAACCAACAACTACAAAGCAGTAGAAAGATGAGCCTTCCTACTTCCATAAAAACTGACAGTTTCAGAAACTCATAGGGATATTTCTTCCCTGTCCTATAATGCCTTTCTTATTTGGAATCAACACGATGATGATGAGTTTTCAAATAAATTGGCTAAAATGAATGTAAGAAATGATGTACTAGAGCTGAGATAAGAAAAGATACTTCTAGACTAGCCTTAGGAAAAGAGCAGGCTGAGCATGCAATGTATGAATGATATTGTCTTATAACCTGCTGAATTTAACCTTCCAGAAACCCAACGTCATATGATCATAAACCAAGACACATCTCAGGGTAGAGAAAATGTGGGTCTTATTAAAATATTAAGGGTTATGAGTTTTTAGACTCTACTATGGTTATTTATTTACCCCCTTCCCCCAGCATATTAAAATCGGCATAGAGAAATGGTGTATCTCAATATGATTATCATTATTTCAGAGTGATTGCAAGTCCATCTTCAGTCTATACTTGATTGGATGTGGTAAAAGAAGAGTCAGGAATTGCCCAAATGTAATATGTTTTGTTTTAAGCCAGAGACTTAGGGGTTTAGGTGGAAAGCTGAATGCCACATAGATCTCTGGAGAAAACGGGAGATTTGATATGAAGGGGATGCTGGCTATTGCTGTTTACATGCCATCTAGTCTGTTCAAACAGTCAAATTCCATGGTACAACAGTAAATAGAATGCAGTAAATATCTTTCTGATTCTTTGTTTTCTGTCAAGATCCATCTAAAACCAGCAATAAGATCCCTTGTTCCCTGTCTGCAGTAAAAAGAGGTTTCCTCCTTAGGCAAACAGATCAGGACGACCTCCTTCCTATGTTCATGGTGCAAGGGAGAAAGCTGAAGGTTCAGCCATGAAAGTCCAGGGAGCAGTGACGAGCCTGTCTCTATGTCAGGGATAAACAGAAACACGCCTCTTGGACCCTGACTAAAGTTGCAGAAGCCTTATCAGTTACTTCATGTGCCTAGCCTCATCCTCTCCTTCTGTCTGTGAATAATGGACAACTTGGCTGAACGTTTAAGGCTCCTTTGTGAACCTTCAAATGGTGAACTGTCCCTTTGTGTGGAAACCTGGCATGAGATGCAGGCTATGTGACAAATACTTAAACCTACCACTAGTAAAGCTTGGGGCCATGAACTATCTTACTGCAGAGACCCCTGGATCCAACTTTTGGCTATCCCTTTTCTATATAAGCTTTCTCGTTACAGAGCAACCCCCATCTTGAACCCATTAGTAAGATAAGAACTGGTCTCAAGGCTGTGCTACACATATCTTTTTCTGAATTCAACTAGAACCTCTGACAACTCTCTATATGCATTGCATCAACTATTGTAGAAGAATTTCAGCAAGAATTTACTTGCATCCTTTATCAGTGATATTGTTCTATATTTTGACTCTTATGTCGGTCTTCTTTTCTTTGAAATATGTATCTTTCCCAATTTCCTGGCATAAATGTTAAAGTGCTTCTAGTGCTTCATCAGATTATAAAAAACATATTTTTACAGTCCATCAGTTCCTGTGGACTTATTTTTGACTAATGGTTTTAGTAGAGCTTAGACTTCTCCTATACTCAACTTCTTGATATCCTTTCCCAGCTCATAAGTTCTTCTACCATCAGTGTTCAAGTTATTACATATGTCCCAAAGATGTCCTTAAAATTCAGTTGGGATAGATTCAAGGTCATATTGTGACTCTTCTAGACTTGTTTTCATGTTCTTCAGTTTCATCTTGAATTTACATATGAAAAATTGATGGTGTGCTCCACAATCAGGCCTTGGTCTGCCATTAGCTACTTATAATTTGTTTTTCCGATATCTGGTCCCACAGATGTGTTTTCCTAGTATGTGGTCCAACTGTAGTTAATTTGATTTATATGTATACTATCTGAAGATGTCCATGTGTATAGACTCCTTTTGTGTTGGTGATAAAATAATATTTGTCATGAAGACATTGGTGGGCTAGAAAATTATAACATGTGATTTCTTGCTTAATTTATTTCATTAAATTCATATTTTGCCACTGTGATTTCTTTTTGTTTCCAAATTTTGCATTTCATTTGCCAATGTTTATCAGTATATTTTCATTGCAAGTTTCATCAATTTTAATACTGAAGAGAATGTTAATAGGAAACAAAAGTGGAAAGAGATAGGGCAGGGAGAGGAAAATTTTAAATTTTAAATTTAAATTTAAAATTTTTGAGCAAACATTTTGCTATTTTATGCAGCTGTGAGAGAAAATTCTGTTGACAAGAGAAAAAACTAAGGCTGGAAGTTGAAGAGAACCATGGAGCAGAGGCCTGATATGCCTGTTATGGTAACAATCTGGGTTCACTTATGGAGTAGAAATGGTATAAAATGCAGCAGTGAGTAGATGAACAGAGTTCAAACATGTTCCATTTATTCGGGGGCCAGTCTACAGTGAGAGGGGCAATGGATAACTGGTTGGCTTGCAGTTTCAAGAGTTTTCTGAATCCTCAATCTTTGGGCATAGCTTAGTCCCAGGGGCCTAGGTTTAAAATGCAAGGATATGGGTGTGGACTCTTAAACTTATAGCTGGTACACAGTTTGCCCAGTGTAGATCACTAGAGCTTAGAACAACAGAACTTGAAAAATGAGGAAAGATTTTTGGTACTATGAGCTGATGTAAAGTAATAAGGCTTGACAGCTTGTTCTAGACTGGGGTATGCATTTGGATTCAGGCAGTCAAAGTTATAACCAGACATGATTATTCATATAAAAAACCATCCTTGTGTCACCAGAGTATTGAGCATGTTTACAGTACAATGATTAATATTTGTACACAAATGTGTGTGCATGTGTGTGGGGTGTGTGCATGTGCTTTTCAAATTTATTTATTATAAGCCCAATAGCTAGAAAAGCCAGGGAGCAGTATGCAATACCGTGGAGTTTTTATGACTGATCTAGCTATATTTAGCATTTGTTAGGCCTACCAACTAAGTAAGGAGCAGAAAAAAGTTACTGGTTGGATGATATAGCACAGGTCTATGTGATTATTTACCTATGCATATCATTATTATTACCTTGTGAATATAATCCTGCAGAATATAAAATTACCTGTATCATAAGTCAAAAAGAGAATTTCACTACCAGTAAAGAGAAGACTCAGAAGTTGGACCAGCTGATTTGGTCTTGTAGAGAGATCACGGCTCATTGAACCTTTTTGATTCAATTTAGCTGTGACACCAGAGGAATGGTAGGTAAATAGCAACATAACCAAAAACCTGAACATGCAATAGAGTGTCAGAGTTTCTAGCTCACGAAGCAAGTACTTCTCAGTGCTTTGGGGCAAAAGGCTTGTTTCTGGAATGGGGTGGTTCTCATAACTTAACTGAGGGAGCTGTGTTTGCTGACTCACAGAGCTGGAGCTGGGCTTCTGTCAGGTGATGCTTGTGGCTTGGCATGGCCTTTGACAATTTATTAGCAGGCCCAGAGAATGCTGTCAATTTCCCAACTGAGAAGTGGCCAAAGAGGCCAAAGCCACAGAAGGGTTTTCCTGCAGGCACACGAGAGAAGAAACTGTCCGAATTAAAACAAAACAAAACAAAAACAAATATATGTTCTATTTCTTATTTGAGTTATAACTCATAAGTTCCCTAATAAACACTGTAATCATCAACATTGAGTTTGCCTTCAGTATGGTAATTGTAGTGAAATATTGAATGCAGTCACAGAAGCAGAGTGCCCATTGAAGAATATTTGGTATCAGAATAGGACTTTAAGGGGTAGGAGGCAGAAGAAAGTCAGACATCTGTGTTTTTGAAAATTTCCCTTGAGTGGGAGTCTGTCAGGTGTGACCCCTCTGCCGTTTCCTCAGAGGTTTCAAACAAATGCCAATTCCTGGTGGTTCTATTACTTGCTTTAATGCATGTTTGCTCTAGATAGGGAAAGACTCAACACAGTTTCACCTTCACACACACATACACACACACAATTAAGGCAGTAGAAGACTCATGAAAATGATTAGTGGTATGGTCTAAGTGACCACATGGACATCATTCTCCAAGACCATGAAACCAGAGAAACTAGATATAGCTAACTTGATCATTAACTAGCACTATAAAATGGTTTTCAATAGTCACATGGAGTGTAAGCATGTGGAACAAAATTAAAAGCATAAAAAGTTTAGGTTTAGATCTCCTATGAGGTCAGATTGAGGCCCGCTGAAACCAAGATATGATTGCTCTTAGTCACCCTTCAAATCTGAAACTGAACTCACCCACATGGATCCATTTCCCCCCAAATAATAGAAAAGTTTATTAGGGGGACACTGATAATAGGGAAAGACCCCTAGTGAGAAGGTGGTTACATGTTGGGCAGATAACCACAAGGTCAACAGTTGGAAATTTCCATTTGCTCCTCAGGAAAAGGATAGTACTTTCTACTCCTGTAAAGAATGATAGTCTCAAAATCTCACAGAGGCTTTTCTGCCCTGCCCTACAGCATCCCTATGTATAGAAATCAACTTGATACCAATGAGTGATGTGTTAGTCTGGATCGACTAGAGAGACAAATTTCAGAGACACGCATATAGGTTTAAGGAAAAGGGTTATGTACAAAAGGAATGGGACATGGAGAAAGCATCCCAGCCCAGCCTAGTTCAAAGTTGTAAGTTCGGCATTAACCCATATGCCTGAAATCAATCTATAAAGTCTTCTTCCGACTCATGAAATCATAGGTCAGTGGGTGCAGATTCCCAGTACTGGCAAGGCACCTCACCTCCAGGGCTCAGGGACCATCAACAGCAGAAGCAACTCATCAATGGCAGAGGTCTCCATGTAGCTGCCCCAGCTTCAGAGGTCTGGCTCCATCAAAGAAAAACTGTGTAGTCTCTCTGCTGGCTCCTCCAGCTTCTCGAACGCTGCCAGCTTGTCTTATCCATGATTAATCATCTCTGAAACTAACTCCCAACAACTGGGGGAGATTGCTTCTCATCTTCACAAGGGAAATACCGCGAGATTTCCCAGGAGTCTCAGGTGAAAGCCATGCCCACATAGAGGCCTCATCAGCTACTCAATGACTTTCTCCTGATTAATAGGCCAGACTCCACCACTAAATTTCAATTATAAAATTAACATAAGCACATGACTGCCACAAGTGAGAAGACTAGGGAGGCATACACTTCTCAGAATCATCACACAATGAGGACATAGTATACATGAAGGAAAGGAGAACTAAAAAAAATCATGTTAAGAAAACATGAAATAAGTATGCTCCATTGTAGAAATTGCAGTTAGCCACATGAATGAAATATGTATGAATTATTGAATGGAAAATTGATGTGCTCTATAAATACTCATCATACTAACTATCAAAAGGAAAAGGATAAATACATAAATGAAAGAAGAAAGATTATCACATGTAAAGAAGGGAACTGGAAAGACCAGTTTGGGACCTCGCAGAATAATCCATGACAATTGTTGACTTAGAGCTATGTAGTTGTCACCGGACTGTGAGAAAATATAGACCACCTTGGACATACAGAGAATATACTTATTTATAATTTACAGGACTGAATGATGAATTGCATCTGATGGCTTAAACAGTGAAAGGTGTTAAATGATATTTATAACATTGAGCTAGTGAGAGGAGGAAGGTTGCTTATTAAGTTGTTGGTATAAATGAGTTTCTCACTTGGAAATGTTATGTATGGATATATGTGATGTACATTTATTGACACACTAGATTCTATGGGTATGAAAAATAATATTAAGCTATCCGTTTGAAATATATGTTTTCAGGATGGGTGGAAGTGAGACTCTACATAAGCAGTCATTAGGATATGACTGGTAAGCTCAACTCTGGGTTTACTAAGATAACTAAGGAAGAACTTGTAGAAGAAGGAAATAGGTCAAGGTCTGATAATAGGACATAGTTAGAGAATAGCATAGTTTATCAACAAACAGAATAATAAGGAATAATCTTAGGGGTAAAAGAACAAAATGGGAGAGCGTGGTATAAGAAATGTCAAGACAAAAATATTTCAGGACTGGACAATATTCTATAGAAAACTTGTCTTGTGTGGAAGCTGAAAAAGAAGAGAACTCCTGTCTACTGCAATTGAAGGTCACTGGTGACAACATTAAGGGTATTTCAGAAGAGTAAAGTGATCACTGTAGAAAGGAATGAAGAATGTATGATAGGTGAAAGGAAACAGATACTGGGCTCTGTTAACTTAAGTAGGCCAGATACTAAACTCCAGGTGGGAACATTGACAACTTATTATCTAGATGTGTGGAAGAAACATATTTTTCCTTCTGAGTGATTTTTCCTTAAATCCTAGACTGAAAGTATACGCCATAGTGTCAGTACTATATCTGACAAAGCAATTACTGAAGCAGTGTGTTATTGTTAGGTACCAGCCTATAACAAACTTATGCACAACTGTGTGAAACACGCCTGGTCTTGTGACAGCCCCACTATTTTCCCCATAATTGAGCTCATTGTTGAAGGTAGGTGTCAATCCATACTCTTGCAGATCTTTCTCTTTTTCACTGTCCCTCTACTTTACCAAACTTGTTGTCATTCTCTAAGGACTGATGACTCCTGGTAACATGTCCAAAATATTTACGAAGTCTCACCAGCTTGTCTCTAAGGAGCACTGTGATCATACTTCTTCCAATACAGATTGTCCCTTTAGCATCCCAAGATAAATTTGATTTTTCTTCTCCAGAAAAACCATCCAATCAGCATGCTGAACAAATGTTTTCAGAAGCTGAACTACATGAATACTGGAAGGACCTATGTCAGGATTGGAAGGAATGTCATCCATAACCTGCAATATTATACAAGGTGACACAATTTTATTTGCTGAAAGATTAAAGAACTTCAAGCAATTGCCAGTGAAAATCAAAGACTACAGTCCAAAGTACAGATTGCACATTAATGTAGAGAAAATAAATATCTTCAAAACTGAACACAATAGACAACATCTTGATAAATAGAGACAAGTCTAAAGTTGTAAAGACTCTACAACCAATGCTGATGGAAGCTGCAATTAAGAACTCAGGCAATGCATCACACCTGGCAAATCTGTGACCCAAGATCTTTTCAAAGTGTTGAAGGTAAGGGTGCCCCTTTGAGAAATAGGTGAACTTGATCCACGCCACGGAGTCCTAATGATAGTGTTGATTGCATGTGATGTTTCTAACCACAAGTTTAGTTGTTGTAACCCACCTGTCACAGCACATGAGAAAAATGAGGAGTTCTGCTCCTGTAAGTATCGTGCTACTTATACCAGTAGAAACAGAGATGGGCAATTTTACTTAGTGCACAGGGTCACTGAGAATCATAATTTCCTTGATGGCAATGTTCTTTATATGTGTTCAAAAACAGGCCATCCATAAAGAAGATCTTAGAAGAATTGACAAATTTGAAGTTTTACATTGACAAATAATTTTGAAAGTGTCGTGAACTACCAGGAGTATAAAACAGTCTGTCTTAGAGGGAGTACAGTCTGATGTTTCTAGAAGAGATCAGAGTGAGACATTCTCTCACATCGTTTGCTGCATTTTCCGAAGAGATCTGACCTTGGAGAAGAATATTGTGCATACATGATGAAATAGAAGATAAGCCTAAAAGGAGGAAGAACTTCAAGAAGATTGATTATCACAGTATCTGCAACAATAGTCTCAAGAATAAACACAATGATGAAGAAGGTGAAGCACCTGGGAATGTTTCCTTCTAATATATCTGGGATCACAAGAGTCTTTCTGAATCATTTAGATAAGGAAGTGTAAAGTAGACAGAACTTCACTTTGGTGTGAATAATCCCATTGTATTCATTTATTGGAATGTAGATGTCCATCAGATGGAATCTTAGTCTTTTTGGGATGAATTATCGAATGGGAAATTAATTATTTATTGGCGCTCTACTAACCCAAACCTCCAATGCCTACTAAATGACCTTTCTCAGCATGACTGTGATATTAGTGATAGAAGTTGTATCATGTGTAAAATAATGTGCCATCTGAATTGGGGGTAAGTTTATTAACAGCCTGCAATATGCAGATGATATAACTGCATGCTTTTACAATCAAAGTGCATGGAATGAGAAGTTAAAAATTAAATGACTCAGTTATGAGGCCAATCTCCTGCACAAGATCTCTTTATCATGTTGAAAATGGAGGGTGTTACTTTGAGTATTAAATTATGCCTGACCCAGACCATGGTAGTTTCCATTGCTTTATATGCACATGAAGTTGGATATTAGCAAAGGAAAACCTAAGAAAAATTGATGCATTTGAACTATGATGTTGATGAACAAGATTGTAAGTACTATCAAGTGCCAAAGGAACAAACAAATTGGTCTTGGAAGAAGTACTGTCAAGTGTTCTTTAACATCAAGAACAGTAAGACATTGTCTAATGTACTTTGGGCATATTATCAGGAAACACTAGTCCCTGGGGAAGGGCATTAAGGTTGGGAAATTGGAGGGCAGCTAAAAAGAGAGAGGCGTTAGACAAGATGGATTGACACAGTGATTTCAACAATGGGCTCAAACATCAGAACCATTGATGTTTTGTTTTGCTCTACATAGGATTGCTATCATTTGGAGTCCACTGTGTCACACTTACAGTGACCATAATATAGACACATGCACACTGGCTCATTTGGAAAATTGGATTTTGGTTGAGAGGAACTCATAGTGTCCAGTTGTCCTTAGCAATTGATGCAAATTCAAGCAAAATTACAGTGGCAAAGAGGACAACAGAGCGGCACAGCTTCCTGATTCTTCAGGACCTAGAATCATTTGTATGATGCTGTGGTAAAGTAGGGAGTTAAGTATAGGGAAGGGGGTGGGGAGATGGGGGTTCTCTAGGGAAACAAAACCAGGAAACTAATAATTCTCTCTATATTCATATAGATAGAGAGCTATCTAACATAAAAATAACCGTTAACTAATCGATAAAGCAGTATGAATGGCTCAGTGCAGGGCATGCGTGAGACAGCTAATACACTGGCAGTTCTTTGAGTCTTGAGGGCTGTGGGGTAGTCCTCTGTAGAGCAATTCAGGGTACCTGGCCACACGCAACAAATAGTAAGGCAGGTCACTAACAGCCAGATGACAGGGTCCAACAGTCCCCAGCTCAAGAGATGTATATTCCAGGAGCATGGCGAATCAGGGCTTGAAGGAAACTCAACTCACAGTAACACAGTCGATGGATTAGTTGTCCCATGGGTAGTACAGCTTACAGACCAAGGCACACAATCAACAAAGCAGCCGGCTGGTCCGAAAATCCAAGAGCAAGAAGGGCAAGGCGAGGCTTCCTGGGCCATTTATATCTCCGCCCTTCAATTAATTGCACATGTGTTCATTAGCCACGTTGTCACAACAAACCCACCCATCTTCTTTGGCCATGTTGGCACAACAAATCTACCTACCACAGGGGGACAACTGCAAGATCAGCAGTTAGAAATGCCAGCTTTCTTAAGAAACAAAGATGAGGTTTTCTGCTCTCATAAAGATTTAAAATAGTGTACACTCACAGAACTGCTTTGAATGTGAATCTTCTTGATGACGTTGAGTTTTGAAGTTTTGGAGAATGCAGTCCTGACACAAATTCTTGGCAGCTATTCATGAAAAAGTGGAAAACTCAAGTAAAAAATACCCTGGAAATTATATATATATATATATACATATATATACACACATACATATAAATACATATACATATATATATATTCATGATATGCAAACCATTAAGAATTCTATGAAAGGGGGTTATACTCTGTTAAGTTTGAGGTCACCATTAGTCAGTCTTGATTGCCAGTCATAGGTTTTATAATTTCATCCACTACTAAATTCTGTCCAGCTTTCCTCACTGAGATATGTGTAGAAAGGTAGTGAGAAGGGTGGTTCTATTGATGGGAACAGATTTCTACTCCACTCTTGGCTCAAAGAGTTGTCATTTTGCTTGAGTAAATTACTTTACTCCCAGTATTTCTTTTTCCCTTCCTTCATTCCTTTTATTTGTAAATATGTATGTAAGCTATCCTGGGTGAGAAACTGTGGTATATGATTCAAACTTTATTTCTAGAAATAAATGACTTTTCAAATCCAGGAAATCGCTGTCCACTTGTTCACTTGGAAATTGGTTTTACCTTGCCACATCATTAACTATGAAGCCAACACTCCAATTCAAACAGAATGATTTTTTTAAAGTAAAATACACAGTATCTTTACCACGTACGTCTGTGGGGACTTAGTACAAAAATCTTATTACTTTTTCTCTTTGGGCAAAGGAGGTGCCATCAATTATTGCTAAATAGTTTCTGTCAGTAGCTGCCTTGTAAGGTTGTGTATTTCTTCATCCAGAGATTCTTTATATCAAATGTGAATTAATTGTAAGGACACAGTATGTAAGGTATCATTAGTATAGGTAGCTAATTTAGCTGTGCTTGGAAAATGTGTTTCAAATCACATGAATAATTGTAATAAAAAACCAACCATACAAGAAATTGGCCTTTTTGACAAAAAGGATATTTGGCAGTTTCTATTTCATCTTCTCCTGCCTGCAAATGAAATCAGCCAACAATTTATAAAGTTTATCTATGATCTCAGTGGGGTAATTTTAAACAACTTCAGGAGGAAAGTCTAGGAGGAACGTGTAAAATCACCTTCACATCATTGTTATTTAATACCAAATACACCTTATAGTTAAAATGACCATTTCTATATTTGTTTTTTGCATGCATATTTGAGATAATGTAGCCTTTTAAAAAACATTCATACAAATGTTCAAACATTCCTTACTATATTTTCTTTGACAAAAAGTTTTCATTAAATTTAGGCCCATTAGAGGACAGGTGCAACTAGATTCCTAAGATATCAGTTGGTTGCTTCTTTGGGGTTTTTTTTCTGATGATTTCCTATGCACAGGACATCATTTTGAGGGGTAATTTTTCTACAGAATACTAATTTTGCTGGTTTCTGAAATGAGAAAACAAGAAACAAATTGTATTGTGCTATTTGATTTGTTGATCTTTAATCATGTAAAGAATCACAGCATTTAGAGCTGGAAATTCCATTTTGACTTATCTACAACTCTGTAATTTTACAGATGAATCAACAGAAATAGATATGTTTACTTTTTTCTCTCTAAGTGGATTGTAAAATACTAAAAGCCAAATAATATATTTTCCATGTTCTATAGTTCAGTTAGAGAAGCTGCTGAACTAGAAATTCAGTATAATAAAGCATTGTACTTTGTTGTAAGAATATGGGATTTTTTTCACTGTGAGGTTCCCAGAGGAAATTCATATTTATCCTGGATTCCCAGCCTTATCACTCTGTCTTTTCTGTCAGCAGAAATTGTTTAATACAATAACTTATATAATGATTGGTTGAATAATACAAATATCATCAGGACTTTATAGAAAGACACATTCCAGTATAAATTAAGGGAAATCATACAAATCATTTATTTTAATAAAGTTGTCCTTTATGTTAGACTTTGCTGGATAGAAATGTAAGGGTAATACTGAGAAAAATCTAAATAAACAACAAATGATTTCTACTTTTATTCACATCTTCATTTAGGTATATACATCTGTCAAAATACTGACACACTATTGATAAATGATCATTTATTGAAATACAAATGATTTAGACCCCCTACATGATATTTCCTTTTTCTTTTCTCCCCATATTTTATCCAGGTCAATAAACTATATTCCATTGGATTCACTACCTAATATCCTATGTTTTGTGACAATCTCAGTGACTTACCTTGTTATACCTATAAGAGTTTTGAATTGCAGTGTTCATATATTTTCCCGTATATTCCTTCTTTGGGATTTGTGTCACGATTTCTTTAGCATTAACTTGATGTTTAGTATTAGGGATAAAAAACAAAGAGTTAAACTGCTATGATCATTAAATCATATAAATGTCACATACTATGATCATGACTGGCTTGTTAAACTGTAGTGACTTGTAGATTGCTGTGATGCTTGGAAGCTTCTTGAAAGAAATTCTACAAGAATCAAACTAAGTACATTTGTTGGAAGAGATATTGAAAAACTTAATATTATTAATTCAAACAAGGAGAGTGGCCTACTGTCATACAAAATATTCATTAGTCAAAGCAATTCAAGTTCAAGCTGTAGAAAAAAAATAAGAGTTCTCAAGTCAAAGTACAACATGAGTACATCTGACTCATTGTTAATAATTATCAATGGAAATGCCAGCAGGCTCATTGAGACTGAGTGATTCCATTGGAGCTTTTACACCAATAAAGGTGAGGAGGAAGGATTTGGCAATTCACTTCTTTTGCTTTATTTTAATAAATCATTGTATTGGGGGCTCATACAATTCTTATCACAATCTATCCACCCATTGTTTCAAGAACATTTGTATATTTGTTGTCATCATCATTTTCAAAACATTTTCTTTCCTCTTGAGTCCTTGGTATCTGCTCACTTCCTCCCTCTCTTCCCCACCCTCCCTCATGAACCTTTGATAATCCATAAATTATTATTATTTTTTCATATTTTACACTGAGCAATTTCTCTCTTTACCCACTTTTCTGTTTTCCATCCCCTGGGAGGCAGTAATGGTAGATCATTTGTGATCAGTTCCCCCTTTTTCCCCTCACCTTCCCCATATGCTCTAGCTTTTGCTACTCTTAATATTGGTCCTGAGGGATTTATCTGTGCTGCATACCCTGTGTTTCCAGCTTGTATCTGCACCCATGTACATGATCTGGTCTAGTCATATTTGTAAGGTATCTAATTGGGGTCATGAAGCATTAAAGACATAGAGGAAAGCTGTATGTTTCATCAGTGCTGTGCTGCATCATGACTAGCTCATCTCCTTCCTATGACTATTCTGTAAGGGGCTGTCCACTTGCCTAGAGATGGGTTTTGGGTCTACACTCCACATTCCCCATATTCACAATGATATGACTTTTTTTTGTTCTGAGTCTTTGATGATGATACCTGATCCTATCAACACATCATAAACACACAGCCTGGTGTGCTTCTTCCATGTGGGCTTTGTTGCTTCTGAGATAACCAACTGCTTCTTTGTCTTCAAACCTTTAAGACCCCAGATGCTGTATCTTTGGATAGCCAAGCACCCTCACCTTTCTTCACCACATTTGCTTAAGAACCCACTTTATCTGCAGCGATGTGTCAGGAAGGTGAGCATCTCAGAATCCTGGATTATTAGATAAAAGTGATCTTGTACTGAGGAAGTACTTGAGTAGAGTCCCAATGTCCATATGCTACCTTAATTCTGAACCTATAAGTATATGCACAGAGAAATATTTTCCCATCATCTCTTATAAATATGCTTACATAGGGGCATGCATGTATTTAGACCTCTACCAATGACCTTTGCCTCCTAGTTCTTTCCTTTATTTCATTTTACTTTCCTCTTGCCCCACTATCATGTTCAGCCTTCATTTGGATTTCAGTCCTTCCTCTCAGTTACATTGCCTTCAATTTCGGCCTCCTATACTCCTCACAGTCAATTTTGGATCACTTGTTGTTCCCTTGTCCCTGTGTTTGTTAACACTCACTTCCTTTCCCCTGCTTCCCCCTCTCCCACGTTGCCTTGAAACCATTTGTCCTGCCATTTTCTCCTCTGGATTGTCCATTCCCCTTAATTTATTTTGATAGAAAATATCTTAAAAAGAAGGACAAAGTTTGAAAACTTGTTTTACCCAACTTAACACCCATTATACAGACACAGTGGTCAAAACAGTGTGGCACTGATATAATGATAGGTACTCAGATCAATGGAAAAGGATCGAAAATCTGGAAATAAAATCATCAACATGCAGGCAACTGATCTTTTATATGGTCTCAAAAATATTACATGGGAAGTGGATGCCCTCTTCAATAAGTGCTACTGGAAAAAGTGGATATATAACTGCAGAGAAGTTAAGCAAGACACTTACCTCACTCCATACATAAGAACAAACTCAAGGTGAATCACAGACCTAGGAAAACTCTAAACTATTAGGAATATCAACGACATAATTGGGTAAAATCTGAGAACTTTGACTCAAGGAATATATAGGCTACATAGGAAATAGGTAAGGGTACCTTTATGAATACCAAAGAACAACACCTAAAATATGACTGAGGATAATTAAACTTTTAAAATAGTATTGACCTTACTTATAGGAATAGTTTTTAGAATAGTCATTTGTTGGTGAGAAAGGACTTAAGTGACAATAAATGATCTTTGAAAACACATTAATAACTGCAAAATATGCTTAAATAAAGAATAAAGGGAAGTTAGAATTCATCACAAAGATATTGAAGCACACTGATATATATATATATATATATATATATATATATTTTAGGCATTCACTGACTGGAATTGTAAATCAGGCAACCAATGATCTTCCAGGTGGCAAATGAGAAATTAAATAGAAGTTGCATTGATTTTAACAGCAGAAAGTAAACTTTAAGAACTACCATGAAGTACAATGCAATCAGAGATTATATTCATACATCTAAAGGAAGTCAAGTTGATAGAATACTTTTTAACTAACTAGTTTTGAATAGATTACTTCTAACTAATGTTTTAACTAATTATTGATTTTGTAAACTACCACTAATTTCGAAGACAAAAATTTTGAAATTTGATACAAAATTTTTCAGTTTGAAATTCATCAAATATGTAATCAATATATGTTAGCCATTACTGGTGATTATAATGAAAATATTGGGGAATTGAAGGAGTAATATTTGGAAAATATAACTATGTAAATAAATAGCTCCAGATATAATTGTAATTTTCCGAAAGATAAATGGCTTATACATTGTAAATAAGTTTGTCAATGACATAATGTCTACTTTAAGCATGTGCACCTTTTTGAAAAAGATCCACAAGAATAAAATTGAGAACATTTAGAGAAAATGAAAAAGTCAACATCATACATCAAAGCATAATTAAGGGTCTACTGTAATACAAACAATGCATTATGTAAACTAATTTTAATTTGAAGCTGAAGAAAATTTTAAAAGTCTTCAAAAATCCTAGTGCAACATGAGCATATCCAACTACTTCACAATAATTATCTATATGCCTTTAATGTTTGGTGCACAAATATTATCCAAATTTATGCATGAACCATTTTATTTCTGTAATGAATAAAAATGAATAATTTTATCAAAGTCTTCATTCTGAAATTAATCAAAAATGCAATTAAAACATACTTATGATTCTTGATGATGAGAATGCAAAAGTTGGAAATAGAGAGGCAGGGTTCAGAAAATATGGCCTTGGTGATAGAAATGAAAATGGAAGTCATGAAAAATAAAATGGAATACATAAAGATCAATACCTTTGAATTTTTCATTCTGAAGTTGATAGGTATTGGCAATTTTGAATCAGAAAATCATATGACTGCCTATGCCAGGAGTGATAGATCGAAGAGGAATAATGGTGTGTTCATTGCAAAAATGACATTGTAGAGTCAATCTTGAAGTACAAAGCTATCTGTGTAGAACAATATCTTAGTGCATGCAAGATTCAC
Organism: Nesogale talazaci; assembly: GCA_004026705.1. Classification (NCBI taxonomy): domain Eukaryota; kingdom Metazoa; phylum Chordata; class Mammalia; order Afrosoricida; family Tenrecidae; genus Nesogale; species Nesogale talazaci. Next base: position 48,565 of record PVJH01013152.1, read on the forward strand.
TTTTCCACAAAGAGGAATGTATTGGTACTGATTTCAAAGAAAAGGCACCCAACAGAATATTCAAATTACTGAACAATATCCCTAATATCCTATGCAAGTAAAAGCATGCTTGAGATCACCCAATAGTGGTTGAAGCATTACACGGATATGGAACTTCCAGATGTTCAAGCCAATTCAGAAAAGGATTTGAACAAGCGCTATCTTTTCTGATACACGGTGGGCATTGACTGAGTGCAGAAAATACCAGAAAGGTGTTTATGTATGCTCATTACTATTCAAAGGCATTCAATGGTGTGGACAAAAGCAAACTATGAATAACCTTGAAAACAATGGAATTTCCAGAAAACTCATATGGATCCTATGGAACTAGTATATAGATCAAGAGGCAGTTATAGGAACAGAATAAAGGGATACTGCATGGCTTAATATCAGGAAAAGTATCTGTCAGTTTCCTCTCCTCTCCTTATCCCAATTCAGCATGTATGCTGAACAAATAATGAAAGAAGCTAGACTATTTGATGAAGAACATAGTCAGCATTGAAGGAAAGTTTACTAACAATCTTCAATAGGCAGATGACACAACCTTGCTTACTGAAAAGGAGGAAGACTATAAGAACTTAGTGTTAAAGATTAAGGATAGCAGTTTAAGTTTGGATTACAACTAATTTGCTTGGAACCATAATCAATCCTCATGGAAGCTTTAGTCAAGAGATCAAACATCTTTTTAGTCAAGAGATCAAGGCATTTTTGAAGGGACTTGTGTCACGATTAGAACATTTTATTTTGCTTACTGTCTTACAGTCCTATTTTTTTTTCTGTATTGCTTCTGTAGTGCTATAGAAAGTTGTGGTGAAGAAATTAGTTGGGACCTGGCTATCAGAAAGAGTAGTGTCTGGGATTTAAAAGGCTTATTTTCAAAGAAGTAGTCATTTAAGTGAGACATTAGCTATGGCCTATGGAAGAAGCATACCAACTTCCATGATCCAGGATCGTAAATTATAATCCAAATCTGAAGGAGGGAATGATATCATAACTTAAATTGTGAGATTTGGGTATGCAGAAGGCTATGAATGACATTTTAAGCCCCAAATACATTTGCAGGATCTACACAGGGAATAAATTATAGCTGGAGCATGGCTAGAACTTGGATACAAATCAAAACTTCAAGGATACACATGAGGGTCAGCGTGGTCTGCACAGTCTCAGTTCACTCTCAAGGAAAGACAAACACTCTTTGAGCAGGTGTTTACCCTGGAGTTTGTTTGCTTCCTGTTACTTGCTTTGTAGATTGTATTTTTACTGCACCAGATGACCTGTTTTTTAAGATAATGTTTTAAGAAAGCTACTTATCAAATGTAAAAATACTCTGAGCAAATGCAACCAGTCACATATTCCCAAATTTGAGTATTAGTGAAAAGAGAGGACCCAGCGCACTTCTTTGCTACGTGGCTGAACGAGCTGTAACCCTCTGCTTTCTTACAGATTCATTCTGTGTGCTTTTCGTTCCTTTACATCTCCATTCATTAATAGCAGCTTAAACCTCTAACCATGATTAAGGAATGCAAATAACCTGCTTATCAGATAAAGAGTATTGGGGAGATGATTATAGTATATCAAAATTAAAAATATTTGTGCTGGATCTGTTCTTTTAAGGCTTTCTGATTGCTGTTTGCTTGCTTTTTTTCATATTGGAGTTAGTTTCTGTTTTATTTTGTCAGTCATGGTGGCCAACCATGTGTTTCTCTATATTTTTCAGTTTATGAAACTCAGGAAAGGTGAATCTGTATTGGCAATAGCTAGAAGGTATGCTAAGAGGTGTAAGGTGGTAAGGAGGAAGCAATATTGAGGAGTTCAAGAAGGAAGGACATGTGTTGAAACTGACGAGGGTAGTGATTGTTGAGCACTGCTTGCTGTGATTGAACAATGGCATGCCACGTGGTCACGATTAGCTCCACATAAAAGTTTTGTGGAAAAAAAACTAAAACTCTAGGAGTAAGATGAAAAAGAATCAGCTATTCTTTATGTTTTACCACATATGGTTTCAAGCAATGACATGCAAAGATAAAAAATAGAATATCAAATTTAAAAGTGTCTTTTCATAAATGACAATACCAGTTTTCTGGGAAAAATGAATTTACGCTTTTGAACTATTATGTTGGTGATATTGCTGAGAATCTAATGAACTCCCAGAATAATTAAGTGACTATTTTGGAAGAAATTTAGTCAGAATATTCCTTAGAATCAAGGATGGGGAGACTTCTTCTGATATTCTTCTCTTTTTTTTCATTATACTGAAATGCAAAGTTGTGATATTTATTATATTTTTTAAAAGTCATAAACAATTTAGGGCCATTATCTTACACATAGATTTGGAAATGTCATACATGGCTTCACTAGGTATAAATTAATACACAATCTTCACTTCAAAATGAAACTTTTAGGTTCCCCCATGAGAAACAATGTCATATTTTAATAGAACTCTACATAAGCTTTAAGTGCCTTAGTATTTCCTCATCAGAACTACAATCTTTCACCTAGGATAGAACATAATTCTTTCACAATAGAAGGACAGCAAACACATCTTTGTATACTCCATCATAATGTGTGAATTTATACTGTTTGGTCATTCTTGATAAAAATAACCCCTTATATAATGATCTAGATTTATATTTTTTGATTTATTTCCAAAGCAACTCTGTCAGTTAGTATGATTACTCTAGTTTACAGGTAAAGAAACTGAACCCAAGAGAAGTTAACTGGATTTCCAAAATTCACATCAGTACAAAGTGTGGGAGCTGGAGTAGGACCCAGTTAGTAATCAAGACATCTCTAAGGGCACAATTATATTGTCAAATCCTTAGCCTCTTGATATCAACCCTTTTCTCTCTTTTTAGAATCATTTTATTGGGGGCTCATACATCACTTTTCACAATACATAAATACATATAGTGTGTTAAGCACATTCACATGCCTGTTGCCATCATCATTCTCCAAATATCTGCTTTTCCACTAGAGTCCTTGGTATGTTTCTCATCCTTTCCCCTCCATCCTGCTACCTCCTCCTCCCAACCCTCAATACCTTATAAATTAATTTTATTTTGTCATATCTCACACTTCCTGATGTCTCCCCTCGCCCACTCGTATAATGTCTGTCCTCCCAATAGGAGATTATGTGTAGGTCCTTGTAGTTGGCTCCACCTCTCTACCCCACCTTCCCTTTACTAAGCCAGTAGCTCCACTATTGGCCCCAAGGGCTTTCCAAAGGGTTCATTTGTCCTGGGTTCCCCGTATTTCCATTTCCCATCTCTACCAGTGTACCTCCTCCAGTCCAGCTGCATTTGTAAGGTAGAATTGGGTAGACCATGATAGGTGGTGGGAAGAAGTCTTCAGAAACTAGAGGAAAGATTTATCTTCATCTTCACCTACTGCATCTTGACAGGCCTGTCTCCTCCCCCAACTCTCCTGTGAGAGGGTGTCCACCTGTGTATTATGAGTGACTGAGGCCTAGAGAAGGACACCATGCTAGTAGAGAATATGAGAAAAAGAGGAAGAGCTTCCAGGAACTCAAGTAATACAATATCTTCAGAAAGAATCACCTTAAACATAGCAAAGAATGAGGAAGACAGTGGCATTTCTTTTTGTTTCAAGTAGTACAGCTAGGAGTTAATAGCAAAGAGATAGCACTGCTAGATTCAGATGGAACTAGAGTTTTCTGTTCCCCAAAGGTTGGGATGGCCCATCTTACCACTGCACCATATGGTGAGGAGCACAAAACATTGATTATGAGACTAATCATTCTGCTGGAACAGGATCAAGAAGCAAGGATAAAGGGCAATGGGAAAACAGGATATAGACTGAGGTGAGCTAAGGGGTCCCGCCACCCAACCCCTATAAAATCTGATGCTACACCATAGGCAATTTCTTCCTCAAATCTTGAGTGGCCCTGTTTCATGGTTGAAGCATCTTTGCTTCCCTAATTGTCCTACAGTCCTACTGTTTTGTTGTTTTGTATGGCTATGTCTGTTGTGGTGACCAAGTGCTTGAGTGGGACTTGCTTGTACCTATGTCGAAGGAAGCCCCACTGCAAATGCTCATGACAGAGGCCTGATAACAAAAACCTGAACCTGGCTTATCACAGTGCATGTTAGCCTTGATCATGAAAGTAAGCTTTTGTCCCCCCAGATTTTCCAGTATGAAGCTCCAGTTTTTCTCTTTTCTCTATTAAAAAAAAAAAAAACTCACTGAGTAGTCCATACTTCAGGAGTGTGATGCCAAGCTAAACCTTTTGAGGGTGAAGTACCACAAAAATTATTTGAGATTATTTTCTGCATGCAGATTTTAATGCTTCCCCATCTATATGTTAAATTTATTGTTTTTTTTTTCCATAAAGGCTCATGAATATTTATTTTCCATCTTAAGATGTAAGGTGAGCTGGTGACAGAGTAGTTACACATTGAACTCCTAACCTTAAGATCAGCATTTCAAAATCATTTCTCTGAAGAAAAATGAATCTTGTATCTCCTGCAAAGAATTAGTCTCATAAACTCAGGGGGCCAGTTTTGCCATGTTCGAAAGGGTCACTATGAGTTGGAATCTCCCTGGACAATGTGGGTTTTCTACTTTCAGAAGCAGTTACAGTCTCAGAAACCCACAGGATGTTGAACGAGTCAGCACTGAGTCCATGGCAGTATGTTTTATTATGTTATATTCCAATAATGTTTTGTACTGCTGCTCAAATTACTCCAGCTTTTTCATGAAGAGTTATATCACTTGGTTTCTGTCTCTGTGATGGTTAGGGACTATTTCAACTAGACGTTTCTCAGTAAACTTAGAGGCAGAACCCAGTTGACCAATTGGGTCTCAGCCTGAAGACATTTCCTTGGTGCTCAACACCTTTCTGTATAAGAGGAAACTCTTTGGCCACAGCTAAGCCAGGTTCCTCTTTCCATCAATGTCAACATCAGGAGCCTCTAGCTGACTGCTGACTATGGTTCATTCAGCCAACTTTGAACTACTGTTTCCGCCAGCCTTCGCTTGCTTCTGTCTCTGCTTCATCATTCGTATTCCTATCCATGAGTCAGAAGAAGCCTGACTCTAACTATAATTGTTTAACCCATTTCTGAATATAACCCACTTTCTACAAACAACATATATGAACCACTGGTTTGCTTCTCTAGACAACCCAATATAACACACTCTGTTGACACACTTCTAGTAAAATTGCTTACTTCCAATGTTCATGCATAGGAATACTTTATTACTCTGTGGTACTATCAAGTGCTCTGGGTTCATATACATTCAATGCCCCCTTTTATAAGCCATCATTTTCCCATAGATCCTTTATTCCTCTTAATGGTTGATGGTATGAACAGTGGGAGGTTCTTAAGGTGATTGTTAATTTCCACGGAAATTTTAAAATTCAAAGATGAATTATCATACATACTCATGTATAAACTGAGTTTTCACCATGCTTTTTGATGCTTTTTGTGGTAAAATTAGGTGCCTCGGCTGATGGTTTCTCTGTTAGTTACTATGCATATTTAGAGAGTTTTATTATCCATTTGACTTAGGTCTTTTTCAAATTTTAATGTTCTATTTAAAAACTTGTCCTTACAAAATTTTATAAAGCTGGCATTTGAACTATATCTGAAAAACAAAACTTAAACGATTAAAACAAAACAACTGTCAGACACAACAATATTTGTCATGGCCATCTAGCTCAGAAGCAACAAAGCCCACATAGAAAATGCACACAAACCTGTGCAATCATGTAGTGTCATTGGGATCAGGTATCAGGCATCAAAGACCCCAAACAAAACAAAACAAAACAAAATCATTTTGATATGAATAAGGGGAAGTGCAGCCTGGAGACCCATCGATTGTCAATTAGACATCCCTTTTCAGAAGGGGCACAGTCAGTGTGCAGTGTAGAACTACTGAAACACACAAATTTCCTCTAGTTCTTTAATGCTTTTTCTCCATTCCCCACCTCACTTTCATGATCTCAATTGCACATCAAAAATCTGGCTAGACCAGAACTTGTACATTGATATAGATAAGAGCTTATAATTCAGGGATCCAGGACAGACAAATCCATCAGTATTAATACTGGGAGATGCAAAACAAGGTGGGTAAGTGTAGAGGGTTTGGGAATAAGAGGGGAAGATCAACATATGACCCCTTCCCAGGGGGGCGGACAACAGAAACTTGGGTGAAGTGAGATAGTAGTCAATGTGAGATATGAAAAAAAATTATCAATGGCTCATCAGGGGAGGGAGGTGGAAGGAATGGAAAAAAATGAGGAACTGACCAAGGGCTCAAATAGAAAGAAAATGTTTTGAAAACCATGATGGTAACATATGTACCAATGTGCTTGACACAGTGGATATATGTATGGATTGTGATAAAATATGTAAGAGCCCGCAATAAAATGGTTTTAAATCTATAAACTTAAAAAGGCATGTTTTTGAAAATACATAGATTGGAAATACATTTATATATAAAATAGAAAGTATTTTGAAAATTTGGAACTTCTGTTTTGAAGCCCAGTATGTAAAGCTTGTAAAATCATTACTGTCCTTAAAAGTAAGCAAAGGTTGTTTTTGTTTAGTGTCACTGAGAAGTGACTCTGGATAACAGAGTCATAATTTTTATGCAAGAGCCCATTGTTGGAGCCATTTACTGGATATCTTTCATCTTTACATTGATTCAGTTTCCTAAATTCAGGTTTTTGCATATGTCTTTGCAGTTCTCCAATTTGTCTTCTTGGACTGCCTCTTCAAAAGCAATGTTCTAACCTTTAACCAAATCACTCCTCCCATTAGCTTTGCTTCTTAGTGTTTAAGACTCATTTTCAGAGTCTCTTCAGGCATGCATTTGGAGAGCTGGAAGAAATATACATATTCTTCCTCTCTAGTAAATTTTTACTTTCTTCATGGCTGATGTTCTTCTTCCACCCCTTAACTACTTTCATCATTAGTTATTAGCATGCAGTGCAGCAAATCTGTTTTTCCAGCACTGTCTTTATTCAGGAGCTCGAGCTTGTTTGGGTCTCGTGAACTTGTTATACTTTTCTTCAGCTTCACCCTGAGCTTGATGGGTTTGCTCAACAATTGGCCGCTAACCTTCTTTTTGGCTCATACTTTTTAGCTTCTCTATTGTCTCTTTCCAAAGATATAAGTCAAATTAAACTCTATCCTTACCATCTGGAAAGGTTCATATTTTTTGTAGCTGTTTATGTTGAAAAATAGGCATTTTCAATGAAAAGATTAAACTCACAAACGAACTCCCACAGAGTCAATTGAGTCTCTTAGCAACCTCTACAAGAGGACAGAACTTCCCCCGGGGGATTCTAAGACTATAACTCTTGTGGTACTTGGAAATAAAGTTTTTGGTAGCTTCAAATTGCTGACTTTGGAGTTAGAAACCCAATGTATAACCATCATTCCACCAGGACTCCTGGAAAAGGCACTACTCTCAATAAATTTATTATCCAGATCATCATTTTCTAACTACTGATCCCATTTGTTCCAAACTTTGCTATCCAATCCAATAAGCAGTAATTATCATATATTTTGATTGCATGCTTGATCAATTTTAGAATGGAATACTTACATGTGAACAATGATTTGTAACTTTTATTCCTTGTAGGCCTATAGGTATGATCTTAATATGAACAGCATTATACTTCCAGAGAAATATCGACCAGTTAATCTCTGTATTCTTTTGGGACCCCTATCTTTGAGATAAATACAAATATGGATCACTTCCTGCCTTCTACATTTCTTAGCATAAACTAGGGGGTGCTTCTAGTGCTTCAATAGCTTGTTCAAACATTTCATTAGGCATTCCATCAATTCCTAGAGTCCTATTTTAATTAATGCTTTCAGGGCAGCTTACATTTTTCATTCAGTATCATGGATTATTGCTCATATGCGACTTCTTGAAATGGAATGTAGTCTAGTTTTTTGGTACCATCTATACATTTTCCATCTTCTTTTGATGTTTCCTGAATCATTCAACATTTTGCCCATAGAATCTTTAAATATTGCAGCCAAAGGCTCGAAACTTTTCTTCAGTTCTTTCAGTTTAAAATATTCTGAGTATGTTCTTGTTTACTTTTATGACTCTAGATCTTTGTGAATTTCACTATAACATTTGACTTTGTCTTCTTGAGCTACCTGTTGAATTATTCTGCGCAGCTCTTTGATTTCATCACTTCTACCATATTCCTTAGCCATTAGTTTTTAATAAAAGCAAGTTTCAGAATAAAGTCTGACCTCCACCTTGATTTTTTTATTTCCTGTATTTTAATGACCTTTTTAATGATCTCCATGACTGTGGTTCTTAGTGTCATTCCATAGCTCATCAGAATGTCTGTCATTAATGTTCAATGTGTCAAATTTGTTCTTGAGATCTTCTCTAAAACCAGTGTGACAGATGCATGGCCAGTTGTATTATTCTCATGGATTTGTTTTAATTTTCTTTAGCTTCAACCTGAACTTACTAGGAGGAATTGATTGTTCCACTGCTAGCCCTCGCCTGGTGTTAGCTGTTGATATTTACCTTCTCGATTGTGTCTTCCATCAGGTGAAGCATATGTGTATAGTTACCATTTGTGTTACTTGGAAAAACGGTATGAAAAGTGAAGAAGCGATGAGACTCTGGGAAGATGGCCGCCAGATAGGAAGCCCACGGCCGGCCGGAGCTCCTGGAGATCGGTGACTGGGGGTGACACGGGGAAGGGTGGGGCTCTCAAAATGGGTTTTGTGACTCCAGGAAAGCTCAGAGCCCTCCTCTGAACCAGGAGCAGGCACTATCCCCACGCCCTCGCTCCCCACGGATGCTGGCACAGACCCGGCACAGACGCTGCAGGTTCTTTGTGCCGGCGGGATCCAGGGTGCAGCTCTGTGACCCTGAGATCTGGGACCTGCAGTTATTCAGCGCCCGCACGTAATCGCTGACCAGTCCTCCCCACCCCAACGTGCCCAGGGGACACTCCACGCAGACCCACACCTCTCACTCCCCACCCCCAGGGACTCCAGTGCCCCAAACACAATGGTGGGCCAACCCCTCCCCCAACCCAGAGGCCTGTGCCCAGGCGCACCTTAAGGGCGCCACCACTGCCCAGGATAAGATCAAGCCATCCCCTAAACCCAAGCCTGCCTACCTGGGCCACACTTTCTAACAGTAGAGGAAGGAATGCCTGCCCTCCCCAGAGTCGCCAGCACTCCTCACAGACGCTGCCGGTTCAGGGCGCCTGCCCCAAGCCCCGTGACAGAGAGGTCTGCTTTACATTGTCTCATGGGTAAACAGCCAGCCGGTCCTCCCCACCCCAGAGTACTAGAGGATTTTTTACCACCTATCTGTGGCAAGTGCCCCTAGCCAGGAACAGATCACCCAACTCCCAACCCACTCCCTAAACCCACTCCCCTGCTCAGCCAACACACTCCATCAGATCTGCAAGGCCTAGCTGCAAACAGTTCCTGAGGGAAGCTACAAGACCAGCCTCCTAAAGAGAGACTCCAGGGCCACAAAACACCAAGGAAAATGCCACCTAATATGAATAAATCAAACAAAAAACAGCTAGCAACTTCCACAGTATCAAGAAAAGAGAAACTGGATCCGATGCAAGAAGATCAGCTGGACCTAACAGCAGTCATAGAAAATGCGGAGATGGATCAACCACAGAAAAAATCTTCAAAATGTTACTAACACGTATGCCGCTCTTAAACAACACATTAAAGAAGAAAGAAGAATTGATACAGGAGATAAAGGCCATGCACCAAAGGGAAATCCAAGAACTAAAGAGTGAGCTAACAAAAACTAATAGTAAGCTCTCAGATTTCGGCCAGAGAATGGAGGAGGCAGAAAACAGGAAAAGTGACCTAGAGGACTCACAAGCAGAAATTAATAAGTGGAAGAAAAAATCTAACAAGTCTATGAGAGAAGTAGAAGAAAATATTAGATGCCTGGCTGATACTATGAAAAGAAACAACATTAGGATTATCAGTCTGCCGGAGGATGAGGCATCAAGAAAACCAACATCCAAAATAGTGAGGGAATGCTTAGAGGAAAACTTCCCTAGCTTAATGAATGAAAGCCATATAACCATACAGGAGGTGGAAAGAACACCAGCTAGACTAAACCCCAAGAAGAAAACACCAAGACATATAGTTGTTAAGCTATCCCATTATGAAGAAAAAGGGAAAATTATGAGAGCAGCTAGGGAAAAAAGGACAATCACATATAAAGGCAAACAGATAAGAATATGCTCGAACCTATCAATGGAAACGATGAAGAAGAGGAGAGAGTGGAGCAGCATATTCCGAAAATTGCAGGAACATGAAGTAAACCCAAGAATACTCTATCCAGCCAAATTATCTATCAAAATTGATGGAGAAGTAAGAGTCTTTCCAGACAAGGAAAATCTCAGAGAATAAGCCAAAAGGAACCCAGCCCTACAAAAGATTCTCACCTACCTACTGGGAGAAGAACAACAAAAACAACCTAACACACACAGAATGAATCTACCCAGAAACAGTCAAAGGGATAACAGCCCCCAAGATAACCCTGGCTCAGAGATGGAAGAAAGGCAAGTATGAACCACAAACATATATTGACACAACCTAAGGAAACAGAAAAACATCCAATTCAAGAGTGATAAAATGACAACACAGAGTGCACAGATAGATGTAATAACCCTAAATATTGATGGATTGAACTCAGGCCTTAAGAGACAGAAATTAATGGACTGGCTTAGAAAATACACCCTCTCAATCTGCTGCCTACAGGAGACACATCTTAAGATCACAGAAAAAATATATTGAGAATCAAAGGCTGGAGAAAAATATACCAAGCAAACAGCAATTCCAAAAAAGCTGGAGTAGCAATCCTAATATCAGACAAAATTGACCTCAAAGTGCAAACCATAATAAGAGACAAAGAAGGACACTATATAATGCTTAAGGGAAGGGTAGACAATGATCCAATAAGCATCTTAAACATATATTCCCCGAATGAGAGACCTGCAGAATATGTAAACCAGACACTTCATATGATGAAAAAAGAAATTACAGCCTCAACAATTATAGTGGGTGACTTCAACACACCACTCTCTGAGAAGGACAGATCACAGGGAAAGAAACTCAACAAGGAGGCGCGAGATCTAAATACTACAATTAGACAGTTTGACTTGGTAGTTATCTTCAGGGTCTTTCATCCAAAAGAAAAGCATTTCACATTCTTCTCAGCCCCACATGGAAGTTTTTCGAAGATAGACCATGTACTGGGACATAAGGAGAATCTACATAAATTTAAGCATATTGATATCATACAGAACTCACTCTCAGACCACTCTGCCATAAGGTTGGAAATCAGCAAAAGGAAGGTAAGGAGAACTAGAGAAAATAGTTGGAAAATGAATAATTCTCTATTACAAAAGGAATGTGTGCTGGCCCAGATCAGAGAGGAAATTTAAAAAATTCTAGAAACCAATGAGAATGAAAGCACAACATTCCAAAACTTATGGAACACAGCAAAGGCAGTCTTAAGAGAAAGTTTCATCGCAGTACAGGCACACCTGAAAAAGGAAGAGCGTCTCATAACTGATATGTTGACACAGAATTTACAACAACTAAAGAAGAGTCAGCAGGATATTCTCACTAATAGCAAAAGAAAAGAAATAATAAAAATCAGGGCTGAGATTCAGGAGAGGGAAATAAGAAAACAATGGAAAAATTAATGCTGCTAAAAGTTCTTTGAAAGAATTAACAAAATTGATAAACCATTGCCAGATTTAACCAAAGAAAGGAGAGAGAAAATTGAAATAGCAAGAATAAGGTATGAAAGAGAGGATATCAGAACTGATCCTAATGAATTCAAAAGAATAGTCACTCAGTATTACAAAGATCTTTACTCCAATGAACTCAACAACTTGGAAGACATGGACAAATTCTTGGAAAAGCAATCTCTTCCTAGATTGTCTCCAATGGACATCAAGAATCTTAACAGACCCATAACAATAGAAGAAATAGGCAAGGTTATCAAGGGACTACCAACAAAGAAATCACCTGGACCAGATGGCTACACAGGAGAATTCTACCAAGCATTCAGGGAAGAATTGACACCAACCCTACACAAGCTCTTCCAAAGCACAGAAAAAGATGGCAAACTCCCAAACTCCTTCCATGAAGCCAGGATAACACTGATACCCAAACTAGGCAAGGATCCCACAAGAATTGAGAATTACAGACCAATATCCCTAATGAATATTGATGCGAAAATCCTTAAGAAAATACTGGCCAATAGAATACAAAAATATATAAAAAAAATAATTCACCCTGACCAAGTGGGGTCCATACCTGGAATGCAGGGGTGGTTCAACATACGAAAGACAACTAGTATCATTCACCATATTGACAGGAAGAAATATAAGAATAATATGGTCATATCCAGCGATGCCAAAAAAGCATTTGACAATATTCAATACCAATTCATGTTTCAGACACTCAAGAAGATGGGAATAGAAGGAAAATTCCTCAAGACAATCCAAGCTGTATATATGAAAAACCAACAGCCAATGTGATAGTCAATGGAGAAAAGACAAACACAATCCCACTGAAAAAGAGGACCAGACAAGGATGTCCATTGTCCCCTCTATTGTTGAATATCATACTGGAGGTTTTAGCTAACAGTATAAGGCAAAGAAAAAACTTAGAAGCTGTATGACTGGGGAAGGAAGAGGTGAAATTATCATTATTTGCAGATGATATGATTATATATATGGAAAACCCCAAAAGCTCCACAAAGAGATTACTGGAAACAATAGAGGAGTATGGCAGAGTGGCAGGATACAAGACCAACAATCAGAAGTCAATTGGTCTGCTGTACACATCAGATCAGACCACAGAA
>PVJH01013153.1:0-26680 GCA_004026705.1 Nesogale talazaci
GGCCAATTGTTATCATTAGGTGTATCAAGTTTGTTGTGATTCATAATAACCTGTGTACACAGAATGCAACACTGCCTAAGGCAGTGGTTCTCAACCTTCCTCATGCCCAGACAGACCCTTTGATGCACTTCCTCATGTTGTAGTGATCCCTAACTATAAAATTATTTTTGTTATGACTTCATAACTGTCATTTTGTTACTGTTATGAACCGCTATGTTTCATTGTTACAAATTGAACATCATTAAGCACAATTAAAGCATAGTGGTTAATCACAAAACAATATGTAGTTATCTATCGTGAAATTCTTTTGTGTTTTCCCGATGGTTTTAGGTGACCCCTGTGAAAGGGTGGTTCGACCCCCAAAGGGGTTGCCACAGACAGGTTGAGAACCGTAGGCCTAAGGTGTGACCCAAGTCATGGTACTTCTGATTGTTTCATTTGCATGTGTAAGTTGGACATACATAAGGAAGACTGAAGAAGGATTGAGGTATCTGAATGATAGTGCTGGCAGAGAATATTGAAAGTACCCAAGACAGCCACTAGAATCACCAAATCTGTCTTGGACGAAGTACGGCCATAATGCACCTTAGACAAAAGGATGGTAGGACTTCGTAGAATGTATTTCGAATGTGTGATGGGAGAAACCAGTCCCTGGAGAAGGACCTCATGCTTGGTCAAGGAGAGGCACAGCAAAGAGACAACAATGATAAGACAGGCACAGGAGGAGGCTGGGTGTGGTTTGGTCGTTCTTAGAGTTGCTGTGAGTCAGAACCAGCCTGACAGCTCAGGATTGTGACAACAACGCACCTGGGAATCGGTCCATTCTGGGAGCCCTGTTTTTCATCCATGCTTTCAGTGCATGCTGGGCCTCTCCCCTCCAACCCTGTCGATTCTTCATCACAGGTTAGCTCCTGAGACGTTCGACTGTCTACCGAGTCTGCGTGGTACACTGACTGACTCTGGGTATCCCTTCCAACTTTTTAATTCTCTTTTAGATGTTTCCTACATATTCAGCATTTGGCTGATCTAGCATCCGTCAATATTGGAGTCAAGTCTTCAGAGTGTTCTAACTTCTGCTCTTCCAACTTAAGAAAGTGTTCGGTTTCTGGGGTGGTTTACCTCGGTTCTTGCTTCTCCATGCTAGGAGAATCCATACAGCAGAAACACTTTTGGAACCTCAAATAACTTAAAAAAGTCATTTTACTGGGGGCTTGTACAGCTCTTGTCATAATTCTTACATCCATTGTGTCAAGCATATTTGTTGCCATCAGCATTTTCTAAACATTTTCTTTCTACTTAAGCTCTTGGTATCAATTCCTCATTTCCCCCCTTCCCTTCTCATCCCTCCTTCATGAACCCTTGTTAATTTATAAATTATTATTATTTTGTCATGTCTTACACTGTCCTTGCTCCCTTCACCCACTTTTCTGTTGTCCCCCTCCCCACCATGGAGGAGGTTATGTGTGGATCCTTGTGATTGGTTCACCCTTTCTACCCCACTCTCCCTCTTCCCTCCCAGTATCACCATTGTCAGCACTGCTCCTGAAGGGATCATCTGTCTTGGATTCTGTATGTTTCTAGTTCCTATCTGTACATCCTCTGGTCTAGCCTGATTTCTAAGGTAGAATTGAGATCATGATAGTCAGGGGGGAGGGGGGAGAGGGGAGGTGGAGAAAGCATTTAAGAACTAGAGGAAAGTTGTATGTTTCATCGCTGCTACGTTTCACCGTAACTGGCTTGTCTCCTCCCTGCAACCCTTCTGTAAGAAGATGTTCAGTTGCCTACAGATGGGCTTTGGGTCTCCATGTGTACTCCCCCTCATTCACAATGATATAATTTTTCATTCTTTGATACCTGATTGCTTCCACACCTCGTGGTCACACAGGTTGGCGTGCTTCTTCCATGTGGGCTTTGTGGCTTCTCAGCTAGGTGGCTGTTTGATTACCTTCAAACCTTCAAGATCTCCTTTTGATAGCCAGGCACCATCAGCTTTCTTCACCACATTCACCACATTACTTCACCAAGTAACTCTTAAGAGAGAAAGAGAAGTTTCAGATATTTCTGTCTCAGAAAGTACACACTATCCCTGGAAAGTGTGCAAGGCCACATGTCAGGGACCATGGTGAAGTTCATGACTGAACATAGCCACTCTAGGAACTTCAAGAGAGTGCAAAAATAACAAAACCAAAAAACACATGAGAGGAATACAGGAACAGGAAAAAGGGACCAGGGTGCAGAACCAAGAGCAGGAAATCCACAGAGAGCCAAGAGAATGCATCCCAGAGGGGCTACAGGCCCTCAGGAGGGCAAGTTTCCCACCCTCACTTGCAAAAGCGCACCTAAGGAGAGGAGGGAGCAGTCTGCCCACGTCTTGCTTTCATCCCCTCCTATCCCCACTGTCTGGGGAGGCGTGGTCGAGGGTATTGGCCCATCTTACTGGCTGAGTTCAGGCATACCTCTCTGTTGTCACATCACAGGTAGCTAGATGTTTTCCAATAGGTGTCTGATGGGTGCCTGACTTCCCTGCAGCCCCTTTCTTGGGACTTTGCCAGCTGATTTCTGCTAGTGTAGGCCTTATTCAGAATCTAGCTACCTTTCAACAGGACGTAATGATCAAATACACAGCAAGTGGATGCATCAGGTTCATATAGAATCTACCCTCAGGAGTAGGCTCAGAGTTTGGCATGATGACCTGGTAGTAACGTGCAGAATCACGGCATGTCAAGAATAAGCTGCAGCGGGTAAACTGAGTAGTCAAAAGTCAGTTAGTAATTCAGGCCCCCATGCTTTGCATCCAGTATTCTTTCCGCTATGTCACATATAACTGGCAGATGTGAACCCTTCATCTGTGACAGCACGTCGCATTTTCCCCAAGTGTGTTGTTTAGATAGAATGGCCCCTATCCATTGTAGCTATCCTTCCTCGCTATCAACTGGATTGTCATTCGTAACAACCCTATTGAACACAGGAAATCTGCCTCATAGATGTAATCTTTACTGAAGTGGACTGCCATGCTTTCTCCTGTAGAGAGGCCAGTCGGGTTGCACTATTGAT
This sequence comes from Nesogale talazaci, assembly GCA_004026705.1. Lineage (NCBI taxonomy): Eukaryota > Metazoa > Chordata > Mammalia > Afrosoricida > Tenrecidae > Nesogale > Nesogale talazaci. The sequence goes on from PVJH01013153.1 coordinate 3,055, forward strand.
CTTTTGCTTAATACTCAAACACTTAACTGCTACATTGCCAGAGTTCCTTATCCTTAGATATAGGGGTTATTAAGTGGTCATGCAGACTGATCAGCTCATTACATGCCTTTGGCCAGAGTGGTTGGTTAAGGGAAGGACACATTGCTTGAATTAGACCAGGAACAGTCAGGTGTAAAGCTTTTATGTAAGCTGGTGGGAGATTGGAATCTGAATTTGCTGGCAGTCATTTCTTGGAAAAGGTAAGGCCCCAGAGGTGAAAAGAAAATAGGTCTTGTTTGATTGTTTAAATTTCAGAAGTCCAGGCTCCCTCAGACATACAGCCAACACTTTTCCTTGTTCGCTTTAGATGGCTTAAACTGTGTCTCACATCACTTATTATCCAAAGAGACTTAGTTGAAATAGGACATGTTTATCTCTACTAATATAATCATCATCCTATTTTGCTATTTCTGGATAGATTTACGGTGATCATTTATTTGCACCATTAATCTTATCATGACCCTTTGAGGACCTGCAGTATGTTCTAGGTTTGAGAGATACAGAGGTGAGCAAAGGAGACCAAATCCCTTTCCTCAAGGAGCTGGCCTCATGGAAAAGGCCAAGCAAAAATGAGTGAACACCTAAGTAATGTAAAAGCCCAACCGAGTAGATGAATAGCAAACTCTTCAGCAGCACGTAACAAGAGCAGCAATTAACAAGGAGTCAAAGAGTGATGAGTCTGATGGCAAAAGCATGTAAGGGCAAGGGGATTGAAGGGATGATTGGGTTGGAGATAGTTTTAGATCGTGTGATAGGGGAGGTCTATTGAATGAAGTGCATATAACTGCTATTCAACACATTGTTAAAGACAGTATTGTGGGTGGGATTATGTACCTCTCCCATCCCAAAATAACAAACAGCACATTTCACACTGAAAGAAATGAGGGAGAAATTCAAGCCTCAACTTCCAATATTGAAGGATTCCATGAATAAAGCAGAAGCATCACAAGATGATGGAAGGAATACATAGAGCCATGGTATCAAAAATAATTGATCAACATTCATCCATTTCAAGAGATGGCACATTATCAAGAACTAATCATAATGAGGGAAGAAGTCCAAGCTTTATTAAAGGCATTATTGAAAAACAAGGCTCCCAGAATTGATGGAATATCAGTTGAAATGTTTCACCAAGCTGATATAGCACTCATTCACCTAGCATAGAAATTCTGGAAGATAGTTGCTTGGCCAGCTGATTAGAATGATCTAGTTTTTTTTTTTCATCGATTTCAAGGAATACAGGAATGTGGAAATTATTGAATAATATAATAGCACATGCAAATAAAATGTTGCTGAAGATAATTAAAAGTGGCTGCAGCAGTACTTTGACAGGGTCTCACTAGAAATTCAAGATGGATTCAGAAGAGCGAGTAGATCAAAGAATATCATTGCTGAGATCAGATGAATTTTGGCTGAAAGCTGAGAATACCAGGAAGATATTTACTTGTGTATCATTGACTATGTAAAGGTATTCTATTGGCAAGAATTGGCATTCCGGAACATTTAATTGTGTTCAAATAGAACCTGTACATAGACCAAGAAGCAGTGGTTTGAAGGGGAAATACTGCATGGCTTGAAATCAGGAAAAGTATAGGTCAGGATTATATCTTTTCACCAGACTTATTTGCTCTGTATGCTGAGAAATAATGTGAGAAGCCAAGTGACATAAAGAAAAACACAGCATCAGAATTGGAAGAGAACTTAACCTGTGGTATGCAAGTGATACACCTTGCTTGCCAAAAGCCAAGAGGACTTGAAACACTGAAGATCAAAGACTGTAGTCTTCAGGGTGATGGCACTCAGAGAAAACTCAGTGAGGCAGACAGAGAGAGGGTTATCACTTTGATGAAGAGTGTTGTTGGTTCTAGGGGGGACTGGAGACATTTCCTCAAGCATGTGGAAAATACAGGGAGTGAAGATTGTCTTGAGAGCTAAGGCATGAAGCCAGTATTTTATTATAGGTCAAGTCAGAGCAATGCAAAGGCATCTTAGAAAGATAGGTTGACTTCCTAGCTGCAGAAACTTGACTTTGTGTGATGGTAAATAGGAACGTGGTTCAAGTTTGTGCTTGTGATGATCAGCTGGGGCACCCAGGAGAACAGAGACAGCCCTTGGGATCTATTCCAGAACAAATGGGGGGTTGAATCATCCATCTTTGCTTTTTTTTTTTTGGCGGGGGGTACTAGTTGCAAGGCCAGACCTAGAGAAATACTTTCCACAAGTAATATAAAAGCATATTGACAATGGTAGTGGATTAAAGGCTCACGATTCTTTGCCATTCCTCTCATTAAGAGGGTGTTTTTTCCCTGGTTCCTTCAATGTGGGCTTGTCCTGTGACTCGTGTTGTAGAGTAAAATACAACAGAAAAGATGCCGTGCAACTTTTGAGGCTGGGCCATCAAAAAAGATTTGCAACCACCCCCACCCGCCACCCCCCACACTCCCGCTCCCTTGCATTTTGGAACTCAGTCACCCTGATGTGAGAACCCAGCCCATGTGAAGAAGCTGAGCTCCCAGTCAGCAGTCAGCACCAACTGATGATTGCAGCCTCACTGAATACCACACAGAGCAGAATAGCCACCTGGCGGAACTCAGTCAACTCACAGAGCCATATAAGATAGTGGAAGCTTTTGGGTTGTTGTTTTAAGCCACAGTTTGGGGTGGCTTATTTATAACATACCAGATAACTGAAATAACAGTGGCTTAAGCAACCAGGGAAAATAATGATCTTTAACGCGAAGCTTCAGGCTTGATCGCGGTTAGCCATCTTCATGAGGATTCATGCTCTTTATCCCTTTAGGTGCTGCAACCTTTAGTACATTGGCTACCCATCCTCATTGGGCTGCAGCAAGGTGGCTGACACAGCTCTGGATATCTCTACTCCAAAGCACAGACAAAACATACCCGTGAACTCTTCTTGCCTCGGCTGCCTTCATCAGAAAGCCAAATGTCTTTCCTCTAAGCCCCAAGTGACTTGTCACTAGGTGTCATTGGCCAGATGTGTGTCTTAAGATCACACATAATGGCAAAAAGAAGGACTCTATATGTGTGTGTGTTACCTAACCTCTACAGTTTGAAACAGGCAGAGGAAAGGTTGATGACAATGGTATTTTGACAGCAACCAACGGTTGTTGCCACAGATGGGCGCATGCAGGTTAGCCAAATGACATCTTGTAGTTTTGGTCCCATCAGATGTATGAGCTGCTTACTCTCAGCCCTTTCTCTCAACTGCCCCTAACCGTTCAGTGCCTCTATCTCTCCTTGTTCCTAGTTTATTCATCAATACCCAGATTATTTCTCTCCCAGACTGATCTCATGAGGAGAGAAAGTACTAGCCTTGTGGACTTTTCAAAATCAATCTGTACACCAATAATTTATCTTGGCAAATGAGTCATTTGGCATTTGGCTTAAATATAGTCTCAAAAGCATGGCTGAGAGGAGATAAACCACTCAGCTCTCACGCTGGTCCACGAATCTCTTTGGGAGACAGATTGCTGGCCTTCCCTTCTGATGGCGACACAGCTGTCAGGTCAGAGGGCATTTGTAATTGCTACAGAAATGAAAATGGATAAAATTAAATGTCCATTTGTCCTTTGCCCAGTCCTCCTGAACACACAGAAACCCCGGTGACCTCAGATTCCTGGAGATGTTTGACCTCACAAGTTAGATTTTGAGAGTTCAATGCTGACTTTAAACAACCTGGCCCTTTCTCCCAAAGGGTCTGTGTGATGCTTAAGAACATCATCAGTCCAGGCTTGTCTCTCTTCTCTACCCCACGTCAACTGTGTGACCCAGGATATTCGTTCCCCTTCCATTTCGTCATCCGTAAACTGGGGGCAGGATGTATCAGCTGCTATGAGGATCGATAAGAAGGATGCGTGCCAGGTATTTCCACAGTGTCCAGCTGGAACTGGTGCTCATCACACGATGCCTCCTTTTGTTTGTAAGGACCTTGTGTCCCGAGTGAGCTGGTGCCCCTGAGCCATGCAGTTTTCATCTTTAAAGACCCTTATTCACAGATTCAGTCATTATCCCATAAATGTCAGCGGGACCACAAACACGGCACTTGGCATTGAGAGGGATAAAGAAAAGAAATGTAAGACATGGTCCCTGGGCTCAGGGATGTGCTAACCTGGCTGGAGAGGCAATATATAACAATGCGAACTGGCTAAGTAACCATGCACAACAAATCAAAATGATGGAGGAACTCGGAGTGCAACGCAGGCTGCTTGGGTATTGCTTGCCCCGTCCTGATGTAGTGGGAATAGCAATGGACCTGAAGTTAGGACAAGAGCGGAAACTCCTCACCATGGCTTAGCGACCACCCACTACACCTTAGGATATACCTTCTTAGGTGCTAATCTTCCTGGCAGCAATGAAGAACATTTAATTCATTAACTCACTCATTCATTCATTCAGCAAATACTTATTGATTATCTGCTATGATTATAGGCCAGTTGTTCTCAACCTTCCTAAGGCCATGACCCTCTCCTACAGTTCCTCATGTTGTGGAACTGTAACATGATTTTCATTGATAGTTCATCACTGTCATTTTGCTGCTCTTATGAATTGAAAGACCCCTGTGAAAGGGTCGGGTGGTGACCCACAGGTTGGCAACTGCTGTTCTAAGCAATAAGACCAGTGATCAATTGGTACTAATTCTGACTCCAGATGACACCGTGTGTTTCAGAGTAGAGCTCTGCTCCGAGGCTGATATTTAAGAAGGACATCACTAGATCTTGGTCTTTATTCTAAGGCACCTCTGGGTGGATCACATGAGGTCAGAGCAGACTTGGCAGCAACTAGTGTTTTGGAACCTACCTTGTATTCCCAAAGATGTGTTTGTGTGGAATTACTGAATATGACTCTTCCAGGTTGAGTCTTTGTAACTCCCACCTCGGTAGGAGAAGGTGGGGGAAGATGCTGGTGAGATTATAGGATTCAGTTGTGTGTTAGCAGAACTAACTGTGATTATTAAAAAGTCGGAACGCTAATGTGGCATTGATCCATTGTGGACCATGTTCTTTGGATCTCAAGATTGCTGTGCATTATAGCTCACTGATCCAGAGTCTAAATCTTGTGACACCAGAGAAGCATCAAAGGAATGACTGAGGATTGACAATAGCAGAACCCAGACTCAGAGCACAAGACAAAGCAGAGGACTTCCCGGCACATGGAGCAGATAAAGCTGAGTGCCTTTGAATAAGATACTCAATGGTGGAGTGGATGCTGACCCATGGAGCTAGAGGTAAGCACCTTGGGCTTGAGGCTAGGGCATGCCCTGGGGGCATTTATCCTCAGCCCTCACATCCTTGTAATATTCCCCAAACAGGGCAGAGGCAAGGCCAAAGGACTGAGGGCAAGAGAGAGGCCTGCCTGTGGACATGACTGGGAGGAGGTTATTTTGACCAAAGAGCTGTATCCTGAACATTTCAGATCCTGATTTGTAACCTGCTAATTTCTCTAATCCCATCCTCGGGATTATTGTCTGAGTTCTTTGTGGTCAACAAGTGCTCGAATTTAGCAGAGACATAGAGAGTGCCATAGGTGGGACATCTGGTGTCAGAATTGATAGAGAAGTGTGTGTGTGTGTGTGTGTGTGTGTGTGTGTGTGGTGGGGAAGGGTGATGGTGGTGGTGGTGGTGGTGCATGTTTGACCTCTACCTCATAGCCACGGTCCTTGGGCTGATGTTGAGTTTGAGGCTCCTTTGGATTGGTGAAGCCAGAAGAGGTCAGATGGTCAGTTGGGCTTTGTTGCACCTAACTGGATTCTTGTTCCTACTCCTTGTCCCTCTTGGTGGTCTCTCATCACCGAGGTAGCACTCCAGTTTTGAGTCCTTGCTACCATAATACCATTGTGTTATCTGTAACCCCTTTTTTTGCTCCTCCCTTCGCCTCCCTGTTGGGAATAGGAGCACACCTGGTTCCAGCCCCAACTTCTCAGCAGACGGTTTCAACTACAGAAATGTTTGCTCCTCATCCCAGAATCTCCACCCTCCACCCCCTACCCCCAACTAAGAAGCAGGAGCAGTGGGGGAGATTTGATCACTCTCCTCTGATAATAAATAAACCTGATTAAGGTGTCTCTGTACCCAAGGGGCAGGGTGCTTCTTTGGCGGGCCTTATTGCTTTGATAAAAACTGCAATATCTGAAAATCGTCTCGGGCACCCGAGTGCTCCCATTTTATGACTTGCACGTGCCCGGGATAAATTGCTTTTGCTGCCTTGTTATATATAATTCAGATCCTTATGGATGCTGGTGGGATGCATAATGCTCTCTGGTAATGACTTATTCATTTGGGGGAAGCCAAGTGCACCCACTGGGTTCTACCCAGCCTGCCTGACAGCTCTCGGGGTTGGCTCTGTGGGTACATATCAGATTTGCCTTGATGGATGGGGGTGGGGTGGGGGCGGGTGACAGCCTGGGCGACCTGGCTTTCTTGGAAAGGAGGCCTGGGTGGGTGAAGGTCACGTGTCAGTAAGATAGCTACTGACTAAGCTAGGGCTTTTGCAGGTGTGATTTCAAGCTTCTTTAGTGCCACATCTGGAGTAGAATGGCTACCTGTACCCCCATTTTATTGAAGGTGAGAATCAGACCAGCTGAACGACTTGTCTAAAGTCACACAGCCCAGGCGTGATGGGTCAGCCTTCCATGGTCTCCTTTGCACCAGAGTCAAGTGCTCAACGCTCAGAGTGGCCTTCTCAATCTGTGAAGACAGTGGGTTTGCTTCTCCATTTTCAGATGAGGGGGTTCCAGCTCAGAGAGGTGAAGGGGCAGACCCAATGTGTAATTCTTAGTAGTTATAGCATTGGCTCAGGGTGACTTTGTGGATAACAGACAGAAGGCTTACCTGGTCCTGATACAGCTTCATGTTTGCCGGTGTGCTTGAGTCCATGGTTATAGCCACCACTGTATATTTTGAGTGTCTTTGAACCTAGGGGCTCCTCTTCCAGCATTATATGAGACATGATTTTGATATATAAGGTCTTCAAGGGTTAACTTTGGGAAGCAGATCTCCAGACCTTTCTTCCTACTCTGAAAGCATATCTGAAACCTGTCCATCACTGATCACCCTGCTGTGGTTTGAAATAATGAGAGTGGAACTTCCATCATCCGGGGCACCTGTAAGCTAGTACAGTATGTCAAGTGGACCGATAGGGGGTGGTGACAAGTTTTACCTGTCTAAAAATGGAAAGACTGGATTAGGTCAACCTTCATTCACCAACCCATTTCTTCTTTTATTTATCCATTCACCTCTCTGTGCCTTAGTTTCCTCATTTGCCTGTGGGACATTCTGTCAGGGTCTATCTTGCGAGGTAGCCATGAAGATTAAGTGAGTTGAAGTTACACAAAGTGTTTAGAATAGTGCCTGGCACACTGAAAAGTATGAAATACATGTTCACCACAGTAGTTAATTTTTTGTTATTATTGACTAAATTCATTCTTTCAATCCACCATCGTTTTGAGGAAACTCCTACGTGTCTGGTGCTCTTCTAAATATGTGGCATGCAAACTCATTTTTATTGCTATCGCTGCTCTCAGTTCACAGGCAGGAAAGCAGCTCAGAGAGAGGAAATAGACCACGGGCATCCACCTCTGAGGTCAGTGAGTTTTGCTGTGTACTTTCCAAAGCAGGTCAACATCCGACCGTTTATTCATTAAAGTATTTTAATGAAATATCATATATAAGATTGAGGTGCTGCGTATGGGCATACATGACTCCATGATAGAATTCTTCTTCTTCTTTTTAGAACTCCTACATCAAATTATTATTATTTTTTTGATTCGTGATTGGGTGGATAACCAGAGCAGATCCGTTTTAAATTCAATAGGCATACATTTAGTTTTAGTACCCACATTTCAATCCTAACCATACTTCCCTTTCTATAACTCTTCTGAACTTGGTCCTTGTGTAAATGCTGTCCCTCTGTCCTAAACTGGCATACTATCCTAAGGTCTATTTCACTGTTATTGTTCCCCTTACAGACCTGCCTATTATTTGGTGAAAATTGAGTGATGGGTTGAGATGACCTGCAGACATGCAGGGTGATGAAGGGGCAACATCAGTGGCTCCTACAGTATGACAGCAAAGACCTCATGTTTTTTAGGGTTCTGAGTTTTATTCCATAGTCTCTTTCTCACTCAAGAACCTTCTAAAGCAATCCCTTTTGTAATAGTAGTGGCAGCTGGGCACCACGTAATTCTCCTGATCTTTGTGTCAAGACTGATATGCACGTGGTCCCCTAGACCAGGGGACTAATTATTACTTCCTCTTTGATTTACAGTGCTTTTGTTTTCTTTGGATACAGTAAGACTAAGAGTTGCATCTTGGGTGACTTCTTATGAACTTGTAAGACCCCAATCACTTCCTACCTAACCAGGATGTAGACCATGGTCTTTGTTGGCTGTTATGCCGACGGGTCTTGGCGTTCCTGGAGACTTTGATCCTGCACTTCCAGCATGATGACTCATCCCTTTAAGATGTCTGCTTATGTCTAATTAGTTGCTCTATCACATTTACAGAAAACGAACCATCCATATGCAAATATATAGCAAAATCTATATGTTTGTGACTTATGCTTTCCCTCTCCCTACACCGATTTAGCCTGTGACTGATTCATGAATCTACCCATAGATCGCCATGATTGGATTGTACATATAATTGTATTAACTCATTGCCTTAACTGTAGCCCTACTCTTTGGTATCTTTTCCTGTCTCCATCATCCTTCTGGCCATCTTTTCTTAACATATGTTGTCTTCCCCTTTCTTCAACTTAAATCTGCTTGACTTCTGCTCCATTTGGATATTCTGTAACAACTTTCATTCTTGTACTCATCATTATTAACTCCCGCCCCACCCCACCCCCCGCTGCAACTTCCCCTGCCATACTCACAAGGATTGTCAACTTCTAGGCATTGTGATGTATGTTAATATCAGGTGGTTAGCAGTTATATATCTGAAGAACTTCCTTCAGTATTCCTTATAAAGTTGGTCTAATTTATACAAATTACTTGTTTCTATTTATCTGAAAATGTCCTACTTTTCCATCATAGTTGAGGGACAATTATATAGATATTATATATAACATAATTGAGGGACAATTATATATATATATTTCCATTGCCTTCTTGCTGACATGGTTTCAGCTGAGAAATCAGTTGTTCATCATTTCTCCTTGCTGGTCTTTGGTATAACCTTCTTCTTTTAACAATGTGGCAACTTTTTTCTCGAGTTCTGGAATATATCTAATTAACATTCTTCACAATTCCTTACCACACAGTTTCTCATCAGGTATAGTCTTGTTAAGTAGCTTTTTTAGTGGTGACTTCTAGTATTGTGTCTTGACCACTTGTTTGAGCCACTTTGTCTTGTTCTACATGATCTGAAGTGATCTTTGTCTCAGAGGCATTGTTGTATTTCAATTTAATGGATGATTGTTGTGTTGGTGTGTACTTATGCATTCACTGTCTGTCTCCTGGAGGCATGATAGTGTGTGTGTGTGTGTGTGTGTGTGTGTGTGTGTTCAGTCCACTCGTATAGTATCATTGAGGTTTGGTTGGTGCTGGCTGTGGTCTATCAATAATCAGGTGGCCCAGTTTGAAAGACTGTAGGAGTTGTGGGTGTTGTTGCTTCTCTGTTCTCCACCTGTGTACCTGACTATGTCTGGATCGACAGCTGCTTGCAAAATTTCCAGATGGCAACACTGAGACATTCAGCTTCTTCTCTGAGTCCGTATTAACCCTTCCCTCTAAAACCCAGGCTCCCAAGACTATAACCTGCCTCTGTTTCACCAGCTCTCTCCAGTCTTTGTCTTTTATGGACCTGGGTAGCATCTCTACCTAGTCTTCCATCTTGCTCAAGTCTGCAGTTGCATCACCCCTGTATGATCTGTTCCCACTGCCTTCAGGATCCCTCCATGATAGCATTCTTGCCTTCTAGTGAGACCGGATTCCAACCATTTCATCTCTTCTGCAGACATCATCTGCCTGTCATTGTAGACTTCCATGTCACTCTCATGTGGAATAGGTTTTCAAGGAGCTTGCAGAGAAGATGAACTCGCACAATAAGTCTAACCATCTACTTTTGAAAACCAGCCAGTAAAAACCCTGTGAATCACAGTGTTCTGATCCACAGCCAGTCAAGTGTTTCACTCCATGCATGAAGTCGCCACGAGTCTGGCTGACGACTGCAGCAAGCAATCACAACATGGTATGACCTTGGGCAAAACTCAGAAAGTCTATTTCCCCATATGTGATAGTCTGACTTATCACACGGGGTTGTTGTAAAAGGACTAAATGCATGAAGACATGAGATGTGCTCAAAACACACAATCTACTGATTTTATTGGCTATCAATATTTTATTTATGGACTATTGATAGTCCATATAATATTTTTGTGAAGATAATTAAAATGATACATTTGAAGACTATTAAATAACACTAGAAGATGTTCAGGATTAATCAGAATTGAGAATGCCGAAGCAAATTGACTGCTGATCTTTGACAAAGGCTGAAGAGACTCATTAAGTGGGAAAGAGGTTATCTCTCTAACAAACAGTCTGAAAAAGCAGAATATCCATATGTAAAAGAGAGAGAGAGAAATGAAACAGGATCCATGACCTCAAGATGGATCAAAGACTAACATGTAAAACCCAGAACCACAATGATCATTAATGGAAAACTAGGGACAAATGTATAAGCTGTAATATACCATCATCAGCAGACAAAATAGATGACTGAGTCTACCTAAAAATGTGTATCAAAAGTCTCCATGTGTATCAAAAATTTTCACCAAGAGAGTTAAAAGAGAACCCACAGACTGGGAATATTTTTTTGGCTGGCAATGACATATCAGATAAAGAACTGATCTCTAAGATATATAGAAAAATTCAACACACCAGTATGAAAGAGACAAACAATCCAGGTTAAAAAAATAGGTAAATGTGATGATTGTACAACTCTTCTTGCTAAAGATTAAGCTATTGAATTATAAATAAATAGGAAAAATAGGCAGAGGATATAAAGACACTTCATTAAAAAATCCATTCATGCAGCCAACAAACATGAATAAATGCAATCTATTAGCTATTAGAGATGCAAATCAGAACAAGAGATATCACCTTACCCAATATTAATAGCAAAGTTAAACAAAATTTCCACTCTCCCCCTAGACAACAACAAATGCTGGGAATGCTGTGAAGAGACTAGAGTCCTTACCCTGCAGGTGGGATTGTAAAATGGTATGATCATGATGGAAAACAGTATGGTACTTCCTTAAAAAGTTAGAAATAAAAGGGCCTTCTGATTCTACAATCCCTCTACTGGGTATCCATCCTAGAGAAACAAGAACTGCAACATGAATAAGCATATGCACACTCAGGCTCATCACAACACTACTCACAGTGGAGGAGAGATGGACACAGCCTATAACCCATCCATGGGAGGGTGAATCAGCACACTGTGATTCTTCCATCTGGTGGAATACTGTGCAAGGCTAAAGAATAATGATAACTCTGGACAATGGCTCCAAATGTGGATGAAGCTGGAGGGCATGATGCTGAGTGAACTTAGTTGATCACAAAAGGACAAGCATTGAATGAGCTCATTCATGTAAAAAGTCAAGAACAGGTTTTCACACAAACAGAAACCTTCTTCGATCGTGACCAGCATCATAGCCAGGGGTGGGCAAGTCATTGCCTAGTGGTTAGCGCAGGGGAAGGAGAGAGCGATACAGACTAAGAGGGAGGTTGGTGAGGGAAGACACTGGGAGGACGGCAAGAGTTCAAAGCCGCCATGTATGAATTCTGGGTGCGAGGCTCTGGGGGAAGGCTTTCTATCTCTGCTGGTTCTGGAGGAAGACCTTGTCTCCTTTCCATATCTGTGGGTCCAGCGTTCCTGGAGGATGTCCGTGTGTCTTGGCACTAGGAGAATCGTCGTGTAGGAATCCTGGGACCAATGGACTTTAAGTGTTGTTTGTTAGTGCTGCTGAGTTGATTTCAGATGCATAGCACCCCTATACGGGGGTAGGACACTCCCATCCTGGCTTATAAGGTTGTAATCTCTACAGACACTGTGTGGTTTAAAATCAGGAATGTGCATCAGAGAGGTATCATCCCTTCACCATGCCTGCGTTAGACAGGGTTCTCTAGAGAAACAAAACCAGGACACCAATAATTATATATATATATATGTGTGTGTGTGTGTGTGTATGTATATATATATACATATATATAGCTAGGAAGATATATAACATAAGAAACAAATAGTTAACTAATCTGCAAAGTAGTATGAATGGCTTGGTGCAACTCAGTTGCATGAGACAGCTCATGCACTGGCAGTCCTTTGAGTCTTGAGGGCCACCGGATAGTCCTCTGTAGAGCAATTCAGACTATCTGGCCACAAGCAGCAAACAGCAAGGCAGGCCACTAACAGTCAACCAGATGGCAAGGTCCAACAGTTTCCAGCTTGAGAGATGTGTATTCCAGAAGTGTGGTGAAGTAGGGCTTGAAGGAATCTTAACGCTCGGTGACACAGTTCACGGATTAGGTGACCCACAGGCAGTATAGCTTGCAAATTGAAGCACAGGCAAGCAAAGGAGCTGGCTGGTCCAAAGATCCAAGAGCAAGCAAGAGAAAGGCGAGGATTGCCCAGCCATTTATATCTCTGCTCTTCAATTAGTCTCATATATGTTCCCTGGCCATATTATCACAACAAACTAGTCTATCGTCATTGACCATGTTGGCACAACAAGCATACCTATCACAATGCCTGTTCAATCTGTATGTTGAACAAATAAGCCAAGAAACTGAACTCTATGATCAAGAGCATGCCTTTACCGTGGGAGGATGATTCTACTCCCTAATGAGTTGCAATATGCAGATGGCAAATCCTGCTGAAAGAACACTTGAAACTAACCAACTACAGCCTTCAGTGGGGGTCACACCTCAATACTACAAGAGTGGCAGGCGCTAATGACCAAGGGTGGGAAAGTTATTGCCTAGAGAGCAAACAGGTGTTAACTTGGATAAAGGGGGAGGCAATACAGAGTAAGAGAGAGGTTGCCCCCCCCCAAAAAAAAATGGAGTCAAGGAAACTTGACTTTCCATTTCTTAGCTGGGTGATCATAGACACATGACTTAATTTCTCTGATCTTCTGTATCTTCAGTAAAGCATGGAAAGAAAAAAATTTCTTTTCTCCCCCTTAGGTCATCATGAAGATGAAAGTTAATGCTGATATGTTTCTGATAGCAAACAAATAGCTAACTGTTAGGGTAAGATGGCCCTTTCACAGACCATCTGAACTTGTCTTAGAACCCCTGTGAACACATATCACACACCGGCCCTCTGCACCACCTTCCACAAAAGAGGTGGAGTATTCCTCTTCCTCTCTTTTGATAGAGGAAGACTCAGGAGTGTCTCTGACTTACCTGGACCCATAGAGGCAGAAGGAACTGGACCTGGACACTCAGACTCCATCTCTGTCACTTTCCAAGTCAGACCCAAATTCGACGGTGTTGGATCCTGAATTGATCCCATTTCCCCAAGGACCTATACTGTTCAGCCCGCCAGGCCTGGGCTTCTCAAAGGTCAGGAGCCACTGCAATTGATGGCTGTGTTGCTTCTGCTGCCTGCCCAGGCAGGGCCACTGTCAGAGATAAACCAGCTGATGGCTCAGTGCGGAGATAGCATCTCTCAGCCATCCCTCCTTAATAAGCTCCCAGTCACCAGAGATAGTGATAACTTTATCTCCTGCTGCAGGTGTGCCAGCCTGTCTCCTAGCCCCTCTCACAGTCCCTCCAGCTGCTCAAGATGAAAAGCCAGAGCGGACTCCTCACTCTCAGGGTGGTTGTGTGTTAGCAGCCTGTGTCTTTGAAGAGGGAAGATCTTGTCTCATTTGCCCGCAAAACAGTATCCACGCAGGAGCTATCCGGCGCTGAGCTTTGCCCAGAGACAAAGCTCAGAGAGGTCAAGTGATTTGCCTAAGGTTTCACAGCACAAAGGGAGAATCTAAGTGCCAGAAACCTTGAATTGGGGGAAGCAGGATAATGAGATACCAAGACTTCCCAATCTAGATCCAGATGTGACTTGGGGGTATTTAACTGGATTCATTGCTCTGAAGCAAGTCACAAACATGGCCGGGGTCTCAGTGCCAGCGTTGTAAATGGTCCCGCTAACAAAAGCAGCTTTCATCCGGGGATTTCAACCCGTCAATTCCAAATGAGAACGGCTCTATGGGATGGAGTAGAAGTGTCCTTTACACTTCCCGTGGATATAAATCTTTAAGGGAACATACGGCCTCACATGTTAGGCTTTTCCCCCAGAGACCAACACTCAAACCAGGGCATCACCAGAGCCCTCACTTGATGCTAAATGGCTTAATAGGGTGAGATCATATTTAGCACACAGTGTTTGACACATTGTAAACATTGAGTAAGTGACCCTTGTATGTTTGCTATTCATTTCTCTCTCTCTAGCTTCACCTCTTTGTCTGGGAAACGCCTACACTGCATCTGACAGGCAGGGCCTCACCAGGAGGCCCTGGGACAGACTGAGTGTGTTGTGCAGCGCCTGGTCCCAGGGGCAGCAACACATCTGGGAGCTCAGACAGGATGCAGGCCTGCTGCAGAAGAACCTGCATTTGCACCAGACCCCTCAATTGAGCCGTGTGCTCCTTGACTGCCGAAGAATTACTCACCAGGGCAGTTCTTTGTGGCTGTCCCCGCATGGTGGGGGTCATCTGTGGGGAAACTTCAGAGTGGCCTGGAGTGGATTCCAGGCATTGTTAGTTTTGAAACGTTCTCTAGGTGATTTGGATGTGGGGCAACGGTCAACAGTGGAGAATTCCAGCCCAGGCTGGTTGGCTGGCTTTGGAGTTGGACAGGTTTATATTTGAAGCTTCAGGTCTTTCCACTTTTGAGCTGTGTGACCACAGGTAAGTTGTGACACTTCTCTGATCTTCAGTGTCTTCACTCTAACACGGAAACATCAAGACGATTCTCTTTGCACCTTTTCGGGGATGGTATGAGGATAAAATGGCTACTGGGGGTGTACAAGATCCTGGGCATTATGCCATCATGATCCCATGAGGGCCACACTGTGTCAAGCTGGAGTCACCTTGATGTTATAGTCATTACCGTCATCGTCCTTATCAGTCGCAGTGAAGTCTTCAGACTGGAAGAACCAGGCAATTCTACGCATACCTCCCTCTGCCCTGGAGTCCGTTCTGATTCATAAAGTCTGGAGAGAACAGAGTAGAAACTGCTCCATTGGGTCTTTGTCCCAGGGTGTGGCTGGTTGGTTTGAACCGCTGACCTTCGGTAGACTTGAACCACTGTGTTCCCAGGGCCCTTTGAGATTGCTGGAGCAGTGGAGATATTTCCCCGGGGTGGAGCCGGCAACTCCCACAAGATCGAGGAAGGACACCACACCTCCCCCCTTTGTGCAGGAGCCCCGAGTGTCTCAAAGGGTTGAGCTCCTGGCTGCTCATGGGGTGGTCAGCAGCTTGGAGCACTCTGGGGCTTCTTAGAAGAAAAGTCTCTAGGAGGCGGCTTTGTAAAGTCTGTGAGAAAAACCCGTTGTCCTTTAACTGCATTTTCACATGAGCTTTTGAAGCACCCTACCCCCCA
Organism: Nesogale talazaci; assembly: GCA_004026705.1. NCBI lineage: Eukaryota > Metazoa > Chordata > Mammalia > Afrosoricida > Tenrecidae > Nesogale > Nesogale talazaci. Next base: position 18,721 of record PVJH01013153.1, read on the forward strand.
CCCCCTTGCCCTGTATTTCAGGGAGCTTGCAACCAATGAAAGTCCCATGGGCTCTGATTCTCCTCTGAAACCCATTGGGCTGATATAAGTAGGACTTAACTCAGGGCCACAGCTTTGGCGTGTGTTGGTTGTACAATCGCCTGCGAGTCCCAGTCCTGGCACTCGGTAGAAGCACTTTAAGGATGAAAGTGACACATAGACTTAGTTTAAATGTGTGGTTTGGGGGTTTGAGCCCTGGGTGACAGGAGCCAATGTGTCACAATTGATTGTCACAATTCTGTGTGTGTGTTTGTGTGCTTGTGGTGGGTCAAGAGCGCCAGGATGCTGCAAAACTTCCTCCAGTGCACAGGAAAGCCCCCACGGTGAGTAGTGGTGGTGATGTCAGCTGCCGTAGAATGGGTTCTAACGCATAGTGACCCCATGTTCAACAGAAGGAAACACTGCCCCAGACTGGCGTCATTTTAATGATTGTTGTGTCTGAGCCCGCGGTCACAGCCATGGTGTCAACATGGACAATGGCCCAAGGGTCCATGTCTGTAGCTCTATAGTTGAGAAGCACAGTTCCGTGAAGTATGTTGGAAAAAGTAGCAGCACTTCAGCCCTCTTCTCCACACCCTTCCTCAGAAGGAGCAACTCTTTCTGTGTGTGTGTGTGTGTGTGTGTGTGTGTGTGTGTGTGGTGGTGGCAGCGGTGATTTAACTTATCTATATTTCTCTTTAAATCTGGCCGGCTCAAATGGTATGCCTTGGTCATCTAATCAAAGCATCAGTCGTTTGAACCCACTGAGGGATACTCCAGAAAAAGTCTTGGTGCATCTGCTTCTGTCAAGCTGACAGCCAAGAAGGCAATGAGGAACTGTTCTGCTCTGTAACTCAGAGTGTGCACAAGTCGGGATCCACACCATGTCCATACACTTGGCTCTGCCAGCTTACCCATCTCTAAATAACCCACTTTGTCATGACTTCTTGAAAGTCGAGGTGCAGCTTTCCTCCTTCCACCTCATCTGGGCCTGTCACCCACGCACCCACCCAGCCTTCTCCCAGCCTAGCCCTGTGGCCCCTCCAGCTGAGTGCATGGCCAATGCTTATGTTGCCCTAGCTGCAATTGTGTTGGCTGGAGAGGCACAGCCCACTCTGAAGCTTCTTCATGCCTTTTGTTCGGTTCAGAGGTTAGTCATTGGCTGGAATTTTCTCACCGACTCACCCTTCACTGCTTGCCAATTGTCCAGATCTCCTTTCCAGGCATTCAGACCCCTCAAGGAGGGTCTCTATCAGGCAGGCCTCCTGGAGGAGTCTGGCACACCCCCGGGGCAAGTGCTCTACAGAAATCATTTTATCTAAGACTCAGCACAGCCGTGAAGGAGGGAGTGTGGCCGGCATCCTCCTCTGTTGTTGTAGGAAGCTGGCTCTCAAGAGAGGTCTGATTGTGTGCTCTAGACCGGTCTGACTGGGTGCTCCAGAGGGGGGATGGGTCCGACTGTGCACCCTCAATCTCAGAGCAGCACATGCAGGAGTTAGGACTTGACCTGAGAACCATGTGACCCCAGCTCCTGACATCTCCAGCACTTGCTCTGCGAAAGCCTTTACCATATTTCCTGTAAGTAGACTGTGAGGGCACTGGCACTCTTGGGAGGGGCTAGGCTTGTCCGTTAGGCTGCTGTCTCCACGGTCAGCTGTTGAAACCCCTAGCAGCTCCACCAGAGAAAGACGGGACTTTCTACTCCCACGAAGACACAGTCAACATGTCACTGAGGATGTCCTACCTGGTAGGACTGCCGTGAGTTGACACAGACTCGGTGGCCGTGAGTTTGTCCCTTGATTTGTTTGGTGGCTCCGTAAGAGTCTGCCTTGCCTCTTACATCCTTCTTTCCTTCCCTCCCTCTCTTTCTTCCTCTTCATTTTTTTCTCTGTTTGTTGTTATCAGGGGGTGGGGGGACGGCTTCCAGAGCAAAGCAGTTATGCATCCGACAATTCATGCCTATTTTGTTTCATTCCCTTGAATCCATTCCCCACGATGTAATGTCGCTTGCCCCTTTTCCATGCTGCCTCTTTCCCTAATGCTTCTGAACTTTGTCCTTGGGCATGGGCTGCCCTTTTGTAGCGCAATGGCTCATGAATTTAATGTGTGTGTGTGTGTGTGTACCTAGTGTTATTGTCCCCCTAGGTCAGGGGTTGGAAAACTCTTGAGACCAAAGAGTCAATCCTGTCCCTCCTAACAACTTTAAAATCATTCAAGAGGCTTCAATATGTTTTCCCAAACAAATGGAATCACCGTGATCTGAAAGAACAACCTTCAAATGCCTTCAATGTTACCTCAGAGTCGCACGGTCATACTGTAAGAGCCATTGTGTTAGCCACTGCCTTAAGTCGTGTCTATTCTTTGACTGGAAATTGAGTTATGAGGGTGAAGTCATTTATAGGCCTGAGAGTGACTAAGGGTCATAGGTTGGAGGAGGGCAGGGGTTGGGTGGGCATGGAGACAGGGGTGGGCATGTGTGGTTCTACCAGTCTCTGTTTGATCAGTGAGCCTGGCCTGTTTTAGGATTTTGATTTTTGTCAAACATTTTTCTCCCACTGTATCCAGCACTATCTGATGGGACCCTTTTCTGAGCAGTCAGCAGTGGTAGTGGAGAACCATCCAATTCTTCCGGTCTCAAGGTCATGGAGGCAGTTGCATGTTCCAGTAGTTCAATGGACTAATTGTTTCCAAGTCTCTCTGGATTTCCTCTGCCCACAAGCTTTTAGCACTCCAGTGGTAGAATTCTTGTCTCATGGGGGGAGAACCAGCTAGTGCCTCACATGCGCAAGCCTGGGAACTTCTATGACACTGAACACATTTCTGCAAAGCTTTCAGATTAAGAGGGTCTAGAAAGAAAGACTTGTTGATCAATTTCAGAAAACCAATCAGTGAAAATCCTATGAACTTTGCTGGTCAAATCTGCAACCTATCACGGGGATGGCACAGGGTCAGGTGCATGGGGACTACCGTGAGCTGGCAGCAGCTAACCATGGCACCGTAGCCTACTTCCATAGAGCAGCAGCTCGCCCACTTCTGAATCTGCAGCCCTGATCCTCAAATGTGGTAAGGGACTCTGCACACGGCTTGTTGGATGAAGGATACAAGGAGGCAATGGATGGAGAGCACGGGTCAGGGAACCTGGGGGGCTCACTTAGGGAACAGTGTGTGTCGGGGGCCTTGCTTATCCTTTTTGGTCTCCAGTTCCTCCTTGTAGGGTCGGTTGACCGCCAGCACTCAGAAGCAGTGGGAAAACACTCCTTACGTGGTCACAAAATGTTCCACTGATCATTCCAGGCCAAGGTCAGTGTGTGGTCTATCTGCAAATCCCTTCATCCTTCCTCTCTGCCCTCCTTCCCTCAGCCTTCCCCTCTCCTCCTCTCTTCCCTGCCCTCATTCCCTTTGTCCTTCCTTCCCCCCTCCCTCCTTTCCAAGTAAATCTGGCATAATTAATTCAAAAAGGAAAAAGAAGCACCTCACAGTTGAGAGGGAGAGAAAAAAAAGATATATTACAGATATATTATAGTCTAAGCTAGTTCCAATATGATAAAATATTTATATCAATGTATCATAAAAATTGATTTGCCCTTCTCCTGTCTGGTATCATTAATGGGAGAATAGGTAACATCTTATTTTCTCACTTTCTACCAGTTTGGCTTCTCTCTCATTCATGAAAAATGAATGGAAATATCCAGGGTATTTCAGGAACCATCATCGTCACCGTCTCATCGTCCTTCCTGCCTCGTGTCACCGACTGGATTCTGGCTGGTGGCAACCCCGGGGGTGAGCAGAGTCAAAGGCTTCTCAGGGATCTCCTGGCCTCATCTTCACAGACTCGATGCTTCCTCACAGGGGATGTTTTTAACTCAGAATCGACTCTGTCACCACGGAGGAGCGAGCAGACTGAAGTCACTGACCCTTTCTGCAGAAGCTCGAGGAAACGTTCTGCCAGCTCCACAAGATTTACAGCCTGAGAAATGTGCAGGGACGGTTCTAGCTATCCTGTAGGGTTGTTATACATCAGGATCGACTCGGTGACAGGGGCAGATCAGCCAGAGGCTCCTTGGAAGAAAGGTCTGTTGGTCTGCTTTCAAAAAAAAAAATCAGTCAATGAAAGCCTGCTAGATCCAACATTCCCTCACAGAAGGGTCAAGGGGTGGAGACGAGCCAGTCAGGATACTGTATAGCACCAATGAAACATACCACTTCCCTCTAGTTCTTAAATGCTTCCTCCCTCCCACGCTCATGCTCCCAATTCTACCTTACAAATCCGGCTAGACCAGAGGATGGACACTGGTGCAGGTAGGAACCGGAAACACAGGGAATCCAGGACACATGATCCCTTCGGGACCAGTGGTGAGAGTGGCGATACCAAGAGGGTGAAGGGAAGGTGGAGCAGAAAGGGGAAACATTATAAGGATCTACATATAACCTCCTCCCTGGGGGATGGACAATAGAAAAGTGGGAGAAGGGAGATGATAGATAGTGTAAGCTATGACAGAATAATAATTTATAAATTATCAAAGGTTTATGAGGGAGGGGGATGTGGGGGGGAGCAGGAAAATGAGGAGCTGATACCAAGAGCTGAAGTAGAAAGAAAATATTTTAAGAATGATGATGGCAACAAGTGTAACACATGTGCTTTGCGTGCAGTGGATGGATGGATGGATTGTGATAAGAGTTGTATGAGCCCCCAATAAAATGGTGAAAAAAAGAAAACCTGTCAGATCACACTTCCGCTCTGACACACATGGAGGAGTCCGTGGGGCAGAGCTACCTTGGTGGCCACTGGGGGCTGTTTTTCCGAGGCCAGAGAAACCCAGAAAGAGACAGTGGCTTCATTTGCTGTGATCCATGAACAACAGCATTGCAGCAAAGAACCCAGGTCCGTGGATCTCCAATCAAGAGCTTTCTCCCTGTCACCACCATCCTGCGTTGACGAATGAAGGCTGTGTAATGAGTTGATACAATGAACAATTAAACCAGACGCTCTCCTCGGCCTCCTCCATCCATCCACTCTGGCAGCTCCATCAGGCGCTCAAATGCCACCCGTTTCTGGATAGGATGTCCCTCCTGAATGGTTACAAATGGGGCGATTACAGCAGAGGCCTGTTGGCCATGGCACAAAGCATCTTACACAGTACCGAAAAGACTCATGCTCAGGTTTGAAAGTGGAAACAGGAAAAGCACCCAGAAAAGGTCTCTTGTCCCAACCAATGTGACTTGCAAAGTCGAGGATCCTCGGCACAGAGTTCAAGACTCTACTGTCCTCCCCAGATTCTCTCCTTTCATCAATCTGGCCATAGTTTGCCAAATCCCGCTCCCCACCCTCCCATTCCAATCCAGCACCAAGGTTGTCTCTCTTAACTACAGGCCCATTCTGTTCCCTCGGTCATCTGCGTGGCCACCACTTTCATAGGCCAGGCCTCCACGGTAGCCAGGAGAATGATTGTAACCTTGTCCCCAGGAATAATATGGTCAACTGTTAGCGAGTAAGTTCTTTGCCTTGTGTTTGTCACCATGCGCTGTGTGGAATGGTTAACTGGTAGATTAGTCAGGAGAGGCTGCGCTGTGCTGCTGTAACAGCATTAGAAACAAGCAACAACACGGTGACTGCCCACGAATGCAAAGCCCTGGCAGTTCTCTGTGGGCAGCATGCCTCCATGCAGGCTGCTTTGGCTTCTGGCTCCTCCTTCTTAAAACAAGTGTTTGAAATTATTGCAGGAAGGGGGCGCGCAGGTAGTGGGAGAAAGGGGGAGGGAGAAGCATATGGAGAGAGAGTGAGAGCAAGACAGAAGAAGTTACCTAATAGTTGTTCAGGGCTTCAACCCCAAAGTGACACAAGTCACCGCTGCTGCCACTTTATTGGCCCTAGGACTACTGTGGTGTGTGAAATTGAAGAGAGCAGAGAAGTCCTTGTGAGAAGGAGATTTAGAAGTGCTGGTGTCTAAACTAGGGGTCCCCAGACTTTTTAAACAGGGGGCCAGTTCACTGTCCCTCAGACCCTTAGAGACAAATTCCCTGTGGATCCGGAATGCTAAGCAGGACAGCAGCAGGGGCAAAAACAACCGGCAGGCTGAATAAATGTCGTCAGCGAGCCCATTAGAACACCCTTGTCATGTAGCTGTGGTTATCCATGGCGTTGGCCGTGGACTCAGAGCGGCCCCCTTGCACAATGGAATGGAGCCCCCACCCTCCTGTGGACTATGGATCAGACCACTGTCATCCATCCAGTTCCCACCGACCAAGGTTCAGTTTGCTTAGTCTGTCTTAGTCCAGAACAGTGGTGCTCAACCTTCCTTCATGCCGCGACCCTTTCATTAAAGTTCCTCATGCTGTGGTGACCCACCGCCCCACCCCCCCCCAGCCCCGACCATAAAACTATTTCCATTGCTATTTCATCACTGTGGCTACTGCTCTGAATAGTCCTGTAAATATCTGATAGGCTGGGTGTATTTTCATTGTGACAAATTGAGCATCATGAAAGCATAGTGATGGGGCACAAAACCGCATATAATTCTATATTGTGAAATATTTATTTCTAATGACAAGTCAACGGCCATCTATCTTGAAGCATGGTGTCCATGGGTAACAGATAACCACAGTAAACGGCACTGCTACATTTTGCCACAGGGTGCATCAAACACCAATGTCAGGGTGAAGGTTGGGAGAGCTTCTTTCTCACCAGATCAGCCTACCTGCATGTGGGCAGACCCGCCTGGAGACGGATAGAGGAGTGTTGGCTCTGTTTCTAAGACCATTGGAAAGATATGCCTTCCGCTGGTCTCAGGAGACATCCGTGAAAGGGTCGTTCGACCCCCCAAAGAGAACCGCTAGTCAAGAAGCTCTGCTGAAACCTGTCCACATTGAGTGATCCAGATGGCATTTGAAGTGCCAGTGGCAGAGATGCCAGCATCGGGTGACATGCCATCCAAACACCATCCAACAAGCTGACAGATGTGTGGGGGAGGGCGTGTGATGTGTCCTCTGAACCCTTTCAGGTCAATATCAATGGCTTGGCAAACTGTCTCCTCTGGTCCTTGCCCACTGCCCCAATCTCCGCCCCTCTGCTCACTCCACCACGCCTCTCTGCTCCTTCCCACCTCCTTGACCCTGCTTGGATGCTCTCCCTCCATCATTGTGTTCACGCCTATTCAGTTTTTTGGACCACAGCTCAGGAATTACCATATATACTTGAGTATAAGCCAACTCGATGAACAGCCATGGCACCTAATTTTACCATCCAAACTGCATTAAAAATGGGCTGAAAAGCTTGGCTTCTACACAAGTATATACCATACTCCCTTGAGAAGATTATCTGCCTGCCTCTGCTTCTTGCCTTGATCACTCTCTATAGTTACCTGCACATACCTGTCAGTTCAGTGTACCTCCAGGTCTGCCTTTTCTACAGCCCTGTGACCTCTAAGGGAGCAAAGGCCTCCCTGTCTTGTTTACTAGTATATTTTATAGCTCTGGGTCCTTAGTAAATGTGTGTTGAGTGAATGAATGAATGCAACATCCAGACCTCCTGGGAAAGGTGTATGACCCCGTGAAGAGACCTTGGGGGGAGTGGGGAGGAGCAGGCCTTGCATGGATGGAGTGGCTCTCATGCCTCCATTTTCTGCTCAGACCTGGCAGCCTATCTGGCTCTTCTGCTGATAAATCATCTTATTGGCACAGCCAGACAGGAAAGGACAGAGTGAGTAATGGGAGTCAGGTACCATGTCTCAGCCAAAGGCCTCGGCTGACACAGTAACAACAGGCAGACCGATGGGGTCCTGCAAGCGTCTAGCGCAGTGCTTCTCCGCCTTCCTCATGCCATGACCCTCTCATACCAGTGCCTCATGGGGTGGTGGTGATACCCACAACCATAACATTGTTTTTGCAGCTACTTCCTCACTGTCATTTTGTTACTGTTATGAATTGGCATGTAAATATCTGATAG
>PVJH01013153.1:26780-61244 GCA_004026705.1 Nesogale talazaci
GGTCCCAGGTGGTACAAACAGTTAACACACTCAGAGGTGCCTTGGAAGAAAGGCCTGGGGATCTTCTTCTGGAAAGTAGGCCACTGGGAACACTGGGGAGCACAGCTCTGCTCTCACACCTAGGGGTGCCTTGAGTCAGAAATGACTTAGCTTTGGGGCCTTTCCAATTGTCACCGCATCCTGCATTTGGGGGGGTGGCATGAGTGCCTTTTCATATAGAATCCAAACCCCAAACTCTCTTCCTCAAGTTGATTCTGACTCAGCAACCTAGAGGACAGGGTGGAGCTGCTTTGTTGGGCGTTCAAGACTATAAGTCTCTCGGGAGCAGAGATCTCTCTCTCTTTCTCCTTTAGAGTGGCTGGTGGTTCTGAACTGCTGGCCTAGTGATTAGCAGCCCAAGGCTTCGCCCACAGTACAAGATCTACTCATCTCTCTACGTCGATCGTTAAGTGAGAGGGCTAGATAATGTGCATGTATATTAGCCATGAAATATTGGCTTGCATCATATTTTTAAATTGCAGAAGCAAGGCAGCCCCTTCCCTTTGTATGCTAACGTGTAGCTGTGTGTGTAATGGTTGTGAGGGAAGATTTATGGAGCTGCTTGCCTGGATTCAAAGCCAAATTGGCACCTCTTACTCCTGCTGTGAACATGGGAAGTTCCTGAATCTCTGTGTGCGTTGTCTTCTATGTAAGCTGGAGATGAAAGTGGCACCTACGTAGTCGGGTTGGAATGAGGCTGACATGAAATCGTGCACCTCTGTCTTCACCCGGCCCATCGCTGTCATGTTGATCCCCATGCATAGCTGCAGACATGGAGCGTAACCTTAGTAATAGTTGGTTTTTGCTGACAGTCAAACGATTCAGAAGCAAATAAAGAAGAATGAAAGGTCTCTATCCCATTTTCTGGACTTTGTCCTTCCAGAGATTTAAACCTCTACAAACAGATACAGGCCGGGCCTGAGGCTAGAAGGAGGCGAGGGAAGTGTCGAGGTGCAAACTTTCAGGTTGCACTTACTTGTACGTGCTAACCCTGCATGTGCACAAACCCCAGCAGGAGCACCTCCTCCAACTTTGTACTTTTGAATGCCCCTCATCTGCCTTTCCCTGCTCCAGGTCTTGGCACCAGTAAGAAGGAGACTTCTGCTTTGGATGATAGTAAATGAGGTCCTTTGTACACACACACACACACACACACACACACACACACCTGCCATTCTGCCTGGCTTCTAAGAGCCAACAAAGAGTGAATGATTACAGGAGGGTGAGGGCCCAGGGAGAGAAGGCCAATATTTGGCAGTGCAGGTGTAGTGTGAGGCCAAGAACGTGGGGAATAGTTGTAACACTTTCATAGCCACAGGGACAGTCAGAACGAGGAATAAACTCAGAACCTGATAGGGGAGGAAGCCAGGGAGAATCCTCTTTATTTTTGATTGGAATCCTGGAGGGTTGCAACCTAGGTGTGAGGGTGAGTTGGAGGTAGACGGGTGCATACAGGGCTTGCTGGTCAGTACTGGTTTATCTCAGTCGTTGACCCTATGCATAAGAGATAGAAACACTGCCTGATCCTGCTCCACTCTTAACCTCATTCCCATGCTACAAAAATAAAATTTGTATTACGCTTGCTGTTGTGAGATGAGGTTGAGTTGGCCCCAACCAATAGAACAAAACAGTGTCTGGACCATCTCACTAATGTTGCTATATTTGGGTCCATGGTCATCGCCACTGCATTGATCTTTCTCCTTGACAGCCTTCCTCCTTTTCTTTTTTTTAATCAGGAAGTTCAATTTTTATCTGATGGGTACTAGTGAGGCAGCGCAGGGCTATCAGGACCTTCATGAATGCAGGGCCTGCCTCTTGTCCAAGGAGTCACAGTGAGGGATAGATGTACTTGGTTGACTCCCACAGCCTTTGGGATGTGGCACTTCTCAGCCACAAACTCATCAGCATTAAACATGGTGAAGCCCCACTCCTGGCACCCAGGAAACTTGAACTTGGCCCTGCACAAGCCCTCCATCACACGCTCCTTGTTTTGAAGCTTGGTGTGGATGGACATGATGACCTGGCCAAGGGGAACCCTAGCCACCATGCCTTGAGGTTCCCCAAAGCACCTTGCAACCCTTCAACTGATAGCTTTATGAACCTGGATATTAAGAAGCCTCCCTGGTATCGGTACTAAAGCTCTTCCCCATTGTCCTTTATGAATTTCCAGGCAGCTTTCTGACCATGCTTGCTGCCTCCAGTGACCCCACCAATTACTGAGACAGCCTGTCATCCCCAACACACAACCACAACTTGTGGATGCAGACAACATGGGAGGGGTGGAGCCGCATCCAGATGTGGAAGCCACCTTTGCTACAACTTTTACTGTGTACTTGTTAACACAGATACAGGCCGTCTGTAGGACTTCGGAGAGAGCTGCTCGTCTTCATCCGACATCATGGGGCCACACAGTGGGATCTATCTGCCTCTGCCGTCTTCTAGCCCAGGTCAAAGAGACAAACCTTGGCATCAGGGACACCTCGACAGAAGCGGAACTTTGGGTAGGGCTTGTTCTTACCATACCAGTCACATCGGGCAGGATGGCGACCATAGCAACACCAGGATCAATGTAACCCACCTGAAAGAAAAATACTCTTTTCTTCTTCTTCTTTAACTGAACCCTTTCTTTCCAAGCATGGTGCTCTTTCCCAGGGACTGGTCTCTCATGGGAAATGCACCCCCCCCTCCCCCTCACATTCATACACTTGACTGGTTTTTGCCTTTTTAGGAACCCTAGCCTAAGATTCCATGGGATGCAAAGTAAGAGAAGTTTAAAGAAATCCACACCACAAAACCATACTTTTCAGCCTATGGCTGTAAGCTCTGGGACCTAGTCACATTTTGGGGGATCTCCCCCTCCCCCATTAGTTCAACATACATTTATTGAGCACCTGCTACATACTGAGCACCAGTTTAGGAATTCAGATTAGATTCACTTGTCCACACCCTTTCTGAAACCCTACTGGTCCAGCACTCAACAAAACCAACTGGAATCTTTGCCGCCATGGCAGTGAGGGTCCGAACAAATGACGATTTAAAACAGAACAGGACGGAAAGATGATGTTTATTCTGGCAGGTGGTTATAGACGTTTTACAGGAAGAGGAGGGAAGCAGGGAAATGTATAGGGTGCCTGGGCTTGGGAGTGGAAAGTGGTGATTTAAAATAGAGTTACGAAAGATGACCGTGTTGTGAAGATAATCTTTGAGCACAGATCTGAAGGAGGTGAGGGAGTGAGCCAGGCAGGCATCTGAGGGAAGAGCCTGGCTTTTACATGCTGCTCTGCTATAATTGTCTAGTTTAATGAAATATTACACATCACAGATGAACTGCGAGGTTTAAAAGAGAAGAGCTATTTCTATGAACAGTCAGTTGAATGCTTTGAAATGGCTCAAGGTGTGAGATGCAAAGAAATGCTGTCAAGTTAAAACTATAAAAGATTGGCCGGGGGAAAAAAATCTCAAAAAAAAAATCTCAAAAGTCTTGCAGAGGGACACCTCAGAGTGTGTCTCCAGAGCCTTCAAAGTGCTCTGTTCTAAAGAAAATGGAATTGGATATCAAAGATAACAGATGATGGAGCTGACGTGGGCAAGAAAGAGAAAAATGAAATTCTGCTCAGGAATTTGAATTCCACTTAAGACCTTTGGCCAACATTGGAAGGGTGATAGTTCTTTGTTTTAGGTTAAATGGGAACATTTGCGGTATGATCGCAGAAAGCTTCATAGTCCACCCCTTGGTCTTCCTGACATGGCCTACCAATGCCTACTTCTGATTTTAGGATCAGGCCAATTTGTGGAACCTCAGTGAGCCAAAAGCAATTCTCCCCATGCCCCACCCCTGAAAGTCAACGTGTTATATAACATGTTACAACGTGTCCTTCTCTGGACAAATCCATAGGAAGGTTTCTCCCCTCAGCTGTTAGCCTAAAGCTTGGTGGCTCAAACCCACCCTGTAAAACCAGGGAAGAAAGACCTAGCACTCTGCTTCTCTAACACACGGGCCACCACGCGTCTGCATGGGCTCAATGATCATGGGGTTTGCTTGTGTTTTAATTGTTGCTGTTAGTGTGCTGTTGCATTGGCTCCAAATTCATGATCATCTCATTGTATCAGAACATTAGTGTCAAAATGACAGCGCCTGATATTTTGGAGGGGAGCCCTGTGTGCCAAAAAATCCAGTAAGAACCAGGGAGCTTCAAAACAAGTTGTGCGAAAGTGAAGGGGAGAGCATGCATTTTCCATGACCCTTTTGAAGCCCTCTGGTATTTTCCACTTTAATCCTTTCAGGTTCCCCAAGAGGCTGGTTCTATTAGCCTCTCCATTTCACAGGGGAGGAAAAGGCATACCTAGAGATGATATTGAGAGATCAGTTTATTTACTGACCGCAGGCCAGTGATTTGAATTCAAGCCTCTGTGACCCAAAAGACTCTTCTCTTAACCAGAACCCAGGGAGTTTTCTTGAGTTCCTTGACTTATAAGAGGCTTATCAGAGCATGGTTCCAACATCCCATCTAGCAGGATTTTGAGCAGAGCCTTTCTTTGTTTAAAAAGAATTTTATTGGAGGCTTGTATAGCTCTTATCACAATTCATACATCCATCCATTGTGTCAAGTACATCTGTATATTCATTGCCATCATCATTTAAAAAACATTTTCTTTCTACTGAGACCTTGGTATCAGTTTCTCATCCCCTCCTCCCTTCCTCATGAGCCCTTGATAATTTATAAATTATTTTTTCATGTCTGATACTGACCGATGTCTCCCCTCACCCACTTTTCTGATATCCATCCCCCAGGGCTTATAGGTAAAGCATTATGATTGGTTCCCTCTTTCTCTCCCCATCTTCCTCTTTCTCTCCTGGTACGGCTACTCTCAATATGGGTCCTAAGAGGTTTATCTATGCTGGATGCCTGTGTTTCCAGCTCTTATCTGTACTCATGTACATATTCTGTTTTAGCTGGATTTGTCAGGTAGAATTGGAGTCATGATAGGGTGGTGAGGGGACATTAAAGAACTAGAGGGAAGTTGTATGTTTCATCTGTGCTACACTGCACCCTGACTACAGAGACTTTCCGTTCAAGCTCAGGAGAAGGGTGTGCATGTGTGTGTGTGTATGTGCGTGTGTGTGTGTGTGTAGATACATATTGACATCTCATTTGAACAAACATTAGGTATTGATCTTTGTCTCCACAGCCAACAGTATGTCCTCCTCTTATTCTCTCAACCAAACTTTAGTCTATACCAAAAAATCTGAAAAGTCTTGCATGCCCACTCTGCTTTCCCTCCAGAATCCTCTCCTGGTCTGTCAGCACCCAGGAGTGTGACAGTTAAGGTTTGTGGAATGCAGCACCCATACTCAGGTCACAGCCCTGATGCAATTAATTCTGACATAAGTCGCTACTATTGAAAGGCTGATCTGGACCCAGCAACTGGCTCATCCATCTCCAGTTCTTCAGACTTGAACCAATGGATAACCATATTGCTTGCCAGACCTGGGAGTCATCAGAAGCCTGTTACCCAACCTGTTGACCTGGGATTAATTTGTTCACTTCTCCAGCTGACTTGATAAACTTGGATCCACCTGCCTCAGTAATCACCAGCTTGTGATCTTCCTGACGATCCTGGGTTCATCCACTCCCAAAAGAACAGGAGTCAGGAGAAGTCTCCTGCTTAACATCTGACTAATGGAATTGAAACCTGCCTGAATTTGAACTTCTGTGGTTCTACGACTGTGTATGTGCCATTTTCTTTGTATAAGTTCTTCTCTCTTTCTCTTCATTTCTATATTGCTGATTTGTTTTTGCTTCTTTAGGGAAACCAGCCCCAAACCAGGCATAGCCCACAAAAGACAGTTTGAGTCATTCTTCTCTGTGGGAGGTGGTGTTTAGAGATACATGTCATTGTCATCCTCACATGGGAAAAAAATCAGTTCCACATCACAGTATGCACCCCTCACCAGTCATGAATAGGGCAGGAGTCATTTCTTTACATAAAGGACCACATCAAATCAACCAGGATGTACCCGGGAAAGTCAGAAGATATTGTTCTAGGGATTAGCGTCTCAGAATTTCACAACAGGGAGAGCTTGAAAGGGAAATGGCAAATCATGATTTATTGATGTACCCTAACATTTTCAATGTGTCATCAAGGAGAACTTGACAAGAGGGAACCTCTTAAAAGTCTTGGATGGCATTTGCTTGAAATTGGTTTATGGTATTTTCGTATCTCCTGTGCAGACCCAGTCCTGGCTGACGACATGAGTAATATCTTCCTTTGGAAAGCTTTTCATTCTTTACAGCATTTTCTTAGTCCACAGCAAGATTGCTTAGGGGCTTGTATTCATTTCTAATCCATGGACAAGAAAGTGCGTCTCTCCCCGAGTCTCTAACCTCTGCAAAGCATGTGGGGTAATGATAGTGTCAAGCAGTTCTACAGACTTTAAATAGCCATCAATGTAAATAGAAAATAGTAACGCGCATGAATAGAAGCTCCTTGAATGCTCCAGGAGGGAAGGCAAGCTTTAGGGGAGCGTTTGCCAGCACTCAAAAGCTCAACGGAGATGACGAGCATGGATGGGTTTTGTTGGGAAGCAGGGGGGCAGGACTGCTAACTGTTCATCGAGAGACATGCAGTTGACCCTTGGACAACACGCGTTGGAACGGTGCCGGCCCACCTGGGTTTTTCTCCCTGGCTCATGGGAACTCATGTGTTGCCAGTATCCACTTCAAGCAACCAACGATGCTAATCATCTCCCATTGGACGGTTCGTGAGTGACTGAATGCTTTTCTCTCCCACTCCAGGAGGGCAGGGGTTCAGTCTGCTCTGGTCTTGTGTCTATGACTAGCTAGGCACAGAGCCTCAACCCAGTGTGGAGAGTCGATGCCTATTTGGTGACTACATGAATTGCACTGACGAACATAGGACTCTCCCACCTGCCCAAAGCCTTGCAGCACTCCACAGAGTTGGAGCCCCCAGGATGGCTGAGGAGTCACCCCCTGAGGCTGACCTGCTCAGAGGCACGGCTCGTACCAACCTACCTGAATCTACGCCATCAACCTCATGTCAGGGGTCTGAAGCATAGGCTGTCAGCCAGGGGCCTGTGACGAATCCAGCTCCCCGATGCCTTTGCTTAAAGTACTGGAATCGCTTGCCAACATTTAATCAACAGATTCCACACATAAAGCCATGTTTTCTACTGCTTTGGGAGGGGGAAAAAAACCCCAAAATAGAACAAAACTAGAAGATTGGCTGCTCCAGGCTTGGTTCTGGCATGGAAACAGTTGGCTGGCCTTGAGTCCTTTGATTCAGGGTAAGTGTGGACAGTTTCCCCTTGAGGCTGTCAGAGCCTCTGTAGCCCTCACTTTGGTTACTGTCCTGATCCTTGGGTGTGCACATCCCTATTGCCACCCCTTCATTAATTCACCCATTCACTTATCCATCCGTCAGATGTGAAATATTGGTGAAAATGTGGAATACAAGACAACCTTACCCAATAAAATACTGGCTAATAAGTGACATCAATCATATAGTCACATCTTACCAATACTAATTTATCTATAGCGCCATGTAACAGTATAAAATGTATGTGTCATCTGCATGAAAAAAGCTTAGCGACAAGGAGTTTAAATTTTGATTAAAATATTTGTGGAAGAGATGAGACTTAAACTCCACCTTCAAAGGCACAGTTGTTTTTGTCAGGTGCCATCAAGTCAGTTCAGAGGCACACTGACTCTGTGCACACCAGAATGAAACACCGGCCCATCCTGCCCACTCCTGATGACTGCTATGTTTGAACCCATAGTTGTAGCCATGGGGTGTCAGCCTCCCTTCACTGCCTCCCTCTTCATCTGACCCTCTGCTAGCGGGATGTCATTTCCAGAGACTGATCTCACCTGATAACATGTCCAAGGTACATGAGACAAAATCTTGCCACCCTGGCTTCTAAGGAGCATTCTGGCTGTCCTTATTTTGTGAGAGATGTGTTTGTTCTTCTGGACATCCACTTTGTTAGTCCGGGTAGACTGAAGAAACAAATTTTATAGACTCGCATATGGATATAAGGAAAAGGTTTATATGGAAGAGGAATGGGACATTGAGAAAGCCTCCCAACCCAGTCCAACCCAGAGTCAGGGGTTCCCTCCTGGCTCCTTGTTTCCAGGGCTCAGGGTCCATCAGCAACATCCAGTGGTGGTAGAAGCAACTCAGTGTTGGCAGGGCTCTCCAGGTGGCTTCTCCAACTTCAGGGGTCTGGTTCTGTGTTAGTCTGGGTAGACTAGAGGAACAAATTTCATAGACACGCATATGGATATACAGGAATGGTTTATATACAAATGGAATGGAACACTGAGAAAGCATCACAACCCAGTCCAGTTCAAAGTCATAAGTCCGATATTAGCCCATATGCCCAATACCAGTCTATAATGTCTCCTTCCAACTCACGAAGTCACAGGTCAGTGGGTGCAGAGTCCCAGCGCTGGGAGGGGTCTCCCCACTACCTGGTTCCTTACTTCCAGGGCTCAAGGTCCATCAATAGCATCCAGTGGTGGCAGAAGCAACTCATCGCTGGCAGGGGTCCCCACATGACCTCTCCAGCTTCAGAGGTCTGGTTCCATCAGGGGAAACTCGTGTGGCTTCTGCTCCGGCTCCTTCAGCTTCTCGGACACTGCCATCTTGTCTTGTCCATGATTAATTGCCTGTTAGACTGACTCCCAACAACTGGGGGGATAGCTTCTCATCTCCACGAGGGAAATATCATGAGATTTCCCAGATGTCTCAGGAGAAAGCCATGCCCACATAGAGGCCTCATTGGCTACACAATGACTATCTCCAGATTAGCATGCTAGACTCTACCCCTACATTCCAATCATAAAATTAACATAAGCACATGACTGCCACAGGTTTCATCAGGGGAAGGCCGTGTGGCTTCTCCTCCGGCTCCAGCTCCTCGGACGCTGCCATCTTGTCTTGTCCGTAGTTTGTTGTCTCTGAAACTAACTCCCAACAACTGGGGAGACAGCTTCTCATCTCCACGAGGGAAATATTGTGAGATTTCCCAGACATATCAGGAGAAAGTCATGCCCACACAGAGTCCTCATTGGCTACTCAATGGCTATCTCCACATTAACAGACTAGACTCCACCCCTACATCTCAATCATGAAATTAACATAAGGACATGACCACCTCATCCACATTACTTTTCATAGTCTTCACCAATACTGTCATTCAATCACACCAATTCTTCAGTTTTCCTCCTATCTTGTCCAACTTTCACAGGCATATGAGACAACTGAAGAGAGCATGGCATGGGCCAGGTGCCCCTTAGTCTTCAAAGTGACAGCTCTGCTCTTCAGTACTTTAAAGAGGTCTTGGGCAGCCGATTTGTCAGGTGAAATATATGGATTTTTATTTTGACTGCTGCTTCCGTAGCATCGATTGTGAGGAATCTGAAATCCTTGACAACTCCAATCTTTGTTTCCAATGATACTGCCCTATTAGTCTAGTTGTGAGGATTTGGGCTGTATTTACAACGAGTTGCTCTCCATGCTGAAGGCTAGTGTCTTCGATCTTTATCAGTAAGTCTTTCAAATCCCCCTCACTTTCAGCAAGCAAGGCTGTGTCTTCTGTGTATCACAGGTTATGAATAAGCCTTTCTCCAGGCCTGATGCCGTGTCCTTATTCATATAATCTGGCTTCACAGATTTGCTCGACATAGGGATGGAATTAGCATGGTGAGAAGACACAACCCTGATGCATACCGTTCTTGATTTTAAACTCTTTTGTTCCCTTGTTCTGTGGTAACATAGGCCTCTTGATTCATGTACAGGTCCCACATAAACACCAGGGAGTGTTCTAGAATTCCCTTTCTTCTCAGCTTTCTCCTTGGTTTGTTATGGATAAAACTCAGTGAGAAGGAAGAAGAGGAGGAGGCCGTCAGACTTAACAGCATTGGGGTCAACAGGGTGGGTGGTGGGGTCAGGCAGATCTGGGCACCGATTCTGCTGTGTGATGGCAAGGCAAGCCATTTAACTCCATAAAACAACTTCAGCTTCTGCCTTTGTAAAATCGGGATACCGACACCACTCATAAAAATGGTGTGGGGGTAGTGACTGCCCTGCTCTGTCTTCACAAGGGGAGAGGAGCAAGCTTCACGTCAACCTTTGGCAGACTCCTCTTATGCAGAGTCAGGTGTGCCTCCATGCTCTTTCCTCCTGTACCACTTCTGATATCACACGGGGCACTCTCTATTTCTCCACTTGGCTCCCTGATCCACAGCAATGGCCACACAGAACTAATAGATGATAATAAGGATGGTCAGCTTTATTGTTGAAGTGCTCACTGCTGTCAAGTAAGCACTGACAGAATAACTCCCGCTCCCTGTAGGTTTCCAAGACCGTAACTATTTTCAGGAGCAGAAAGCCCCGCCTTTCTCTCCCGCAGTTGCAGGTGGTTTTGAACTACTGACCACAGGGAATGCAGCCCAGTGCAAAACCCTGCACCACCAGGGCTCCATAGTGAAGCTAGCAGGTTTCCATTCAGGAACCGAAGGGCTTAGAACAGTGAAAGTTCTTTAGTCAGAACAGTCTCTTCACAGCCATCCCCAGAGAGACACACCTCTCTCTCTCTCTGCTCCAGCCACACAACCCCTTGACTTCTGCCCTGCTCAATGTTGCAAGGCTCATTTAGTGCTGCCAACAAATGCCCCAGGGCAGACCACTCCGTCATAAACCTCAGTTGAAAGTACTCTTCTCTAGCTCCGGGGGTCAGCAAGCCTAGCTGCTCTAACTAAATGTCTCATGGCGTCTGACTCTGCAAGTGAACCTTCTGCCTGAAGGCATGCCGATTTGCTGGCTTCATAACCTGGGAAGCTTATGGCTCTATCTCCTGCAGCAGCCACTCCTCTTGTGTCACGACCATGTCTCCTGACTAAAGAAACAGCAGTGTGCAGGCATCTCAGGATCCAGGGAATGGGTTCCACTCCAAGCTTGTCTTTCTTCATGGCGAAGAGCGCTCTTGTCCTTGTTTCTGAAATGCCTCCTTTCATACCCAGCCAGATGGCATGATTGACTGATCTCCCCCTGATAGCGCCAAGTTTTTAAAATTCCCTATGAACTAACTCTATTCACACGTGCAACCAAATCATATAATCCTACCAACATCTGCCCCCTACTTTCACTTGACCCATGAAAAGAGGAACTGCACCCATTATGCTTACTCCCACCCCCGCCCCCATTGTTTGGTGGTAGTTACAAAGACTGAGACTAGGAGAGCCCTATCAAGTACATCCTTGCAGCCCGCTGCCACGTATGTTCTCAAGGACAATTAATTGAACAGTGTCTCTGAGGCACGTATTAGAATGGCTGACAACACAGGGCCAATACATTGGGTTATCATTATTCTTATTTAAAGCTTAGATGAATGACAGGCCCTTGGAGAAGTATAAATACACCGCCAAAGCACATCTTTTCTTTTTTCTTTTTTTTTTTTTAAAGCACATCTTTTCAAGAGACTTCACATCTCACAAGGGGATTATCCTCGGTCCTGTCTGTTTGCTCTCCTCTTTCCTCCCCTCACTGTGTTTGCTAGGAAGCTCGGCTCCTTCAATGACATCAGTCAGGCTCCCTGGCCGGCTGACTTCTGGCTGCACTATCTGACGGGAGGCCAAAGGCAGGAAATGAGAAGAAAGGAGAACCAGACTGGGCCTTTTCACCACCCCTTGCCAACTCCTTGCCTGCTGCCCTAGGGTTCATTAACGACTTTGCCCATCTCTCCGTTAGGCAGCCCTTGGCCATGTTGCAGCTCTTACTGGGTTCTGTTCACATTCCTCCTTCCCCTGTCCCTTAAGGCCTCACAGCTTCCTTGGATGGCTCTTCCCTGGACTTCCATCAAGCCTTCTAAACCCAAACTGGGGCATCCTAGACCTACACGAATGTCCTGTCATGAAATCTACTTCACATGAATCTTCTAGGTACCTGCCAGTCTCCCAGACTTCTCCATGTCCCTTTGCAGAATCGGAATCAATGGTATAGCAGTGGGAATGGCCATCTCTAAGATTCGGTGGCTTCGGGAAGTGGGTAGGATCCTCTACATTTGACAAACAGGGAAACTGAGGCTCTGAGGGTCAACCAGCCTACCTCAAGTCCTTCTTCGGCCTTCTAGCCAGGTATTCTTTCTACCACAGGCTACTGACGACACCTGTCTTTGTCCCCTGCTGGGTTGACCTGCTGTGCCTGGCCCCACCTCAGAGGTGCTCCATTCATTTGGGGAACAAAATAAAAGAAATGACTAGAAAATCAGATGAGGATGGTCTCTTAGTTGGAGGGGCCGGGTGCCTGGGACAGAGCAGCGAATTGGTGAACACTTGTTAGACGTTGAATGGGGCATGGGAGATCCAGAAGTGGGCCTCCCTGAGGCACCAGGCGCTGACCTGTAAGCACTGAGTGTGTGCAGTCTCCAGACAATGGGGACCTCCTCCACCACCCCCAGAAGAGGCATCCTGGCCAGACTCCAGTGCCTACCAGTTTCCTCCCTGCCCACCCACTCCCCAGGCTGGAGACAGAAACATGTCTGCAGATGTGAAACAGGCAGATCTCAGTGACGCTGGCAGATAACGGAACTGAGGTCATGGGGTCTGAGCTGTCTCCCTTGCGTTGAGAAAGTACTTGAGTGGGGGCCCAATGTCCATCTGCTGCCTTAATACTAACCCTATAAGTATATGTACATAGATCTATTTCCCTATATCACATATAAATATATTTACCTATGTACATGCCTGTATTTAGACCTCTATAATTGCCCTTTGCCTCCTATTTCTTTCCTCTATTTCCTTTTACTTTCCCCTTGTCCCACTATCATGCTCAGTCTTCATTTGGGTTTCAGTACTTTCTTTCTGTTACATTACGCTTGATCAATCCCTATCAGGCCTCTCATTCAGCCTATCTTATCTAGCTAAACTTGCAGAGATAGTAATATGAAAAAAACAAGCTATGACAAGATGAAGTGACAAATGAAAACAAAAACGATGACAACAGCAAAAATACCAATGGCCAGAAAACATATATAAGTAAAAAAATTAAAATAATTTTAATAAAAGAAAAACTCGTAAATAGTTTAAGAGCTATTTGTTGACCTCCAAGAGTGTCTCCCTGTTAAGTCTGATGTGGTGTCACACCTTGGCCCCAAAGTGTATCCTTGGCACTCCCTCAGGAACTCCATGCTCTGCTCCCCCTGCGGCTTGCTGCACACCCTTAGTGTTTTGCTTCGGTATGGTGGGGTCAGACCAGGTGCAATCTGGACCCTGAGTCTCCAGTGTTGTCCCTGTAGGGCCATAGGACAGCAAGAGACATTGTGTCTCAGAGCGGGGCGACCATGTGGTCCTCTGTATGCTTTGGCTGTTCTGAGCAGGGATATTGTCCTCGAGGCTCGGTGGGTCAGGATGTGTTCCACTCTCTTTT
The DNA here is from genome assembly GCA_004026705.1 of Nesogale talazaci. Classification (NCBI taxonomy): domain Eukaryota; kingdom Metazoa; phylum Chordata; class Mammalia; order Afrosoricida; family Tenrecidae; genus Nesogale; species Nesogale talazaci. The sequence continues at coordinate 40,269 of PVJH01013153.1, forward strand.
CCTCCCCCTTCATTTGCTCTCGTGTGCTCTGGTCAGACAAGTCCTTCTCCCAGAGCTGCAGCCTCAGTGCTGTCTTCCAAACCAAGCTCCACTGGGGAGAAGGGCGGCTGTCCATGTAGTTGTGAGTGGGGCTGAGCCCTCAGAGTCCTCCACTGGTTCCCTGCTCCAGGCAGGATGTGTTTTCATTGTGACAAATCAAACATCATGAAGGCATAGCGATGAGTCACCAAAACAATATGTCATTCTCTATTGTGAACTATTGATTTCTCATGACGTATCAGTGACATTTTGCCTTGAGGCGGGATGCAGCATGGATAACTGTCTTCACACTGGGCGCTCGAAGCGAGGAGAATCTGCACGAGGGTGGACCTGCTTGGAGAGGATAGGGAAGTGGTGTCTCAGTTCCTAAGACCAACATCAATCTGTGTTTTCTGATGCTCTTAGGCACCACCTGCGAAAGGGTTCTTAGAACCCCCAATGGGGCCAAGATCCCAGGTTGAGAACTTCTGCCGTAGAGGGCGGCTGCGATTCGGGCCCAACTCGGTGACTGTGGATTTGGGTTTGGCAAAGTGACACACAGCAGGAGGACTTCTCCTGGTGCTGCCTGGTGTCACTTCGGATGACGTCGAAAAGATTCCCGTGGGTGCTAATAGCCTTTCTGCCTGATTAATGATGTGCCCTTTCCCCTGGCTCAGCGGAATCCCTGTGGAGTCATTTGACTTGGCTTCTTCCAGGATGACAGCTCACGAAGGATGCTTTCATAACAAATCCGCTTCCCTCCCCTACCCCCCACCTTGTTCCTGAGACCGGGTCAGCCTGTTGTCCGAAAGACTTGAAGACTCTCCAGGGAAGTCTGTTCACGAGCTCCCAGAGGACCCAGCGCCCCAGCATAGCTCAGGGCACAGCTGGGAGCTGGTGTCAGAGGAAGGCAGGGCTGGGATTTCCAGCAGGAAAATGTGTGTGTGTGGGGGGGGGGAGCGGGGGGGGATGGCGAGTGACTTAGAGTGTGAGTCAGGGCTGTCAGAGTTTGCCTTGCTCACTAAGCCTCATTGAAGGCCCTCACCTTCCAAAAGGAGATAAGGGCACCAAATCGTAAGTTTATGACTTGGAAGGTACAGCGCTTTGTAGAGGACAGCTTCTCAAGAACGGCTCTACGATGATGACTCGTAAATGGAGCAGTTAGGCCGGTTTCCTAAGCATCAGACGTGGTGGTTACTAGGGGTAACGGAAAACCCCCAGTCCTGATGAGTCCATTCTGACTTCTGGAAACCTGACAGGCTAGAGTGGAACTGCTCACCAGGCTGGCCCAAACCGTGCATGTTTCCAGGAGCAGTCTTTCAACTTTCCGCCCCAAAGGGGCTGCTGGGTTTGAATGGCTAACCTTGCAATTAGCAGCCTGGTACTTAACCCACTGTGCCACTTGATACAGTGGAAACTACGCTTAGGTCTTGTCTTTTGATGTAGAGCAGCCCCACATCGTGCTGTTCGAATCTTCTAGGGCAATGGTGTTGCCCTCAAGCTGCCCAAGGGATGCCAGCCTGGCCAAATGTGGCATTGCTTAGCCCAAGGAAGGAGGTATAATTATAACTCTAGGAAGAGGCTTGCATGCTAGGTGGTAGAGCCAGGGGTGACATGACCAAATTTACATTCTAATTTTTTTGTTGGGCAGAAAGGGGATAGCAGGGGGGTGGTGCGAGTGGATTAGGATCAACCCACTGGGTGGTCTGGATCTTCAAGCTCGTGGGTGTGTCTGTGAGACAGTGAGAGAGACAGATACAGAGAGGAAGACACCTTTTGGCTTGAGAATTGTGAGCTGTCTCCTCAGTTTTTGAAGGCCTGGACAATTGGACAGGTGGTTGACAGTGCCTTTCCCTGGATGGGGAACAGTAGCTGTGGTGAAATCACTAGAGAAGGAAGACATGATCCTGTTTTAGATCAAAGTTTTTGTTTCATGAGAAGCCACGTAAAGCGAACCAAAATCCACCTCACCCTCTTGTTTGCTCATTGAAGTAAGCTCGGTTTCTTTGGCTCAACTATTTTCTTAAGGTAGTAAATCTTTCCTCTCTGGCCATTTTATTTGTTCCCTCCCTTTTAAAGAGAAATACAGTTGTCCCCCCACCAACACGGTCATTTTCTATTGTATACTAAAGGAAGATAAATATCCAATACTGTATCATTGATTCTAAGACATGCATTAAGAAAGAAGACATTTTTATCATCTCAGGAAGTGGGATACACCTTGCAAGTGATAACAGCTCAATATTGCTGTCTGCCACATAGGCAGGTTGACATGACGACCTGAAGATTTACAAACTTGGTTCTGATTCCCGACAGCCAGGGAGACAACTTGGCCCCATGATGTCAATTGCTAAGATCCATGTATGGAAGGACTATGCATTCTAGCTGCTGTCTAAACATCTAGGCTGGATGCTTCAGGTAAAATTAAGAAAATAAAAAAGAAAAGAAAAGAAAAGAAAACAGTGCTAGTTCCACAGTGTGGGAGCTACATAATTTCATGTCAACTTGATAAATAGAGTGAAGGGGTGGAGTTTGACCTGTCAATCAGGTAAGGTCACAGTCTGATGATGTCTCCTGGTGACCTTCTCATGAGGATTCTGGGAACTTCCTCTCTTTTTCCCTGGAGGAGGGCCACATTCTCTCTCTGCTCCACTTTTCCTGTATTGAGATACTCAGAGAGCTGGAGGAGCCACCTAAAGACCTGCACCAGTGCTGAGGTGCTTCCATTGCCACCAGATCCACAAAACTTTCCGTCCATGATCCCTGGGTCTTTCTACATTTGGCCTCATTGTGAATGACCACGTGAGTCTAAAGAGGAATTTATGGGCTAGTATCAGACCTATGGCCTAATATCAGTCTACGGACTTGATATGAGCTGGGCTGGAATGCTTTCTTCATGTACAATTGCTCTTTGATATAAAGCTCTCCCCTATATGCATGTGAGTGTCTCTGGATTTGAATCTCTGGAGTCAGCTTAACACCTCAAGCTTGTCTCCTGGTGCCATCAGCTTGGGAGAAAATCTCAGGGTCAAAAGATGGATATTCTATAAAGAAAGGTCACTTGAAGCCACGTCATTGACACGGGGATGCAGGGAATGGCATTGGATGCAAATAAGCCTGAACATCCTCGACTCTGATGTAACCGTGATTTACATGAGTCAGATTCTGAATATAAAGGCATCTTGGGAACATCCTAGCCATTTCTTGCTCATGCCCCCATTATCAGTGCATGCATGGGAATAATAGATGATAAAATCCTTGAGTAAATAAGCTGAGCCCTGTTGGCGTAGTGGTTGAGTACAGAACTGCAGTTCACAGGGCTAACAGTTCAAATCCAGCAGCAGCTCTCCAGGAGCAAGGCTGGGCTTCCTACTCCTACCAGGGCAGCGATGCCACAAAAAAAATAGAATAAAAATAAGTTGAAGAAAGCTCTAGCCAGTCTAAAATAAAATGGGGAGGGAGGTGAAAGAGTGGTGCCATCCTTTAAATAGAGAGTGTTCCTCCTTTCTCAGGATCGCACCACAAAGTGACCAGTGAAGGAGAACTCTCACAAAGGTCACAAGCAAAAATGGAAGCCATAAGCGGATGGATACCTACTGTGTAAAGTTCCAAACCCCAATGGAATGCTAGTCTTGGTGTTGGAAGTCAAAGCCAAGTCTGTCTCTGGAGAGGGAGGGGTGGAATGTGAAAGGGCTTTGTTCTACTTCCTGATCCCCATGGCAGCCACCCAGAGAGTCCTTTTCAGATTACCCAGTGAGCTGTATTTTGACACACAGCATGCTGCCATACATTAAAAAAAATAGTATGTCTTTGAATTCGCAGCATTTTAGACAAGGCGAATTCCTGCCTGCCTGAGTGTATGTGTGTGTGCCTGGATGGATGCTTTTCTGCTTTTGAGTCATGGGACCAAATTTGGTCCCAAGGGGCGCTGCTCACCTCCAGGCCAGCAGTTCCAAACCACTGGCTGTTCCAAGGGAGAAAAGAGAGGCTTTCTGCCGATTCAATGGCAATAGGCTTTCTTTTTCTTTTTTGGTTTTTGTGGAACCCCGTATGTCTGCACCTCTAATTTTCAGAGGAAGCTATCTTGCCTTGAGAATCTGTGGTTGCTGGAGCAGAAATAGAATCACCAATATACCCACTCATTATATTGATATTTTTATAAATGATGTGCGTAGATAAGGTATATTATACAATGCAAAAATTGTATTTATAGCTTATATAATATTATCTGTAGCAACCTTTGTGCTGCTTTTATGTACTGTGGAATCAATTCCAACTCAGAGGTACCCCATGTGCAGCAGAAACACTGTCTGGCCCCACACCTTCCTTGCCATGGTTAAGTTAGAGCCAATTGTTGCCACCACAGTGCCAGTCTGTCTCCCTGAGGGCCTTCTGGTTTGCTGACCTGCTCCTCCTCTCCCTAGCCTATGCCCTTTTCAGGGGCCAGTCTCTCCTGATAGTCTGTCTCAAGGAGGTGAGGGGAAATCTCACCATCATGGCTTCCAAGGAAAGTCTGTCTGCCTGGGCTTTTTCCAGTGCAGACTTGTTTGGTTCTTTGGTAACCCGGGGCACTTCCAAGAGTCTTCACCAGCTGCACAATTCAAGTCCATTCGTTCACAGTCTTCCTTCTCCGTGGTCCTCAATAGTACCTTCCTAATTACCGTCATTGTATCTAGGACTCTGTTGTATTGAGTGTGATTCCCTGTGACCCGTGTGGTGTGATAGAGTCTAACTGCCTTGTTTGTGATCTTCATGGACACAGATCACCGGGTATCTCCCCCAAGGATCTTCTGTGATTGTCGTTAGATGTCATTGAGTTGCTTCGGATGCATTGTGACCCTCTGTACAACTGAGTGAAATGCTGCCTGGGCCTGGGCCATCCTCACAGCGGTTCCTATGCCTGAGGCCATGGTTGCAGCCAGGGCCTGGTGCCAATTCATCTGGATGAGGGCTGTGATAGGTAAGCTTGTTGTGCCAACATGGCCAAAGAAGATAGGTAGGCTTGTTGTGACAACATGGTCAATGAACACATGAGATCGATTGAAGAGTGGAGATAGAAAAGGCTCGACTAGCCCTGCCCATGTGCTCTTGCTCTTGGATCTTCTGACCAGCCAGCTGCCTTGTTTGTCCTGTGCCTCAACCTCCAAGCAACACTACCTGTGGGACACCTAATCGTGGACTATGCAGCTGTGAATTGAGGTTCCTTCGAGCCTTGCTTCGCCACGCTCCTGGAATATACATCTCTTGAGCTGGGGAATGTTGGATTCTGTCATCTGGCTGACTGTTGGTGACCTGCCTTACTGTTTGCTGCTTGTGGCCGGATACCCTGAATAGCTCTACAGAAGACTACTCAGCAGCCCTCAAGACTCTAAGGACTGCCAGTCTACTAGCTGTCTCACACAAGTGGGTTGCACCAAGCCAATTGTACTGCTTTATAGATTAGCAAATGTATGTATTCTTCTATCTATATAAATATATAAAGAGAATTATTAGTGTCCTGGTTTTTTTTCTCTAGAGAACCCTATCTAACAAAAGGGCCTTCCTCTTGTTCACTGTCCCTCCATTGTACCAAGCACAAGGCCCTTTTCTAGGCACCAGTGTCTTCTGATCATGTGTCCAAAGTATGTCAAACAAAGTCTTGCCATCCGTGCCTCTAAGGAGCACTCTGGCTACACTTCTTTCAAGCATCTGGGAGGATTTGCATCAATCAACTGTTCAGTTAGCAGCTGACAGCTTAACCTTTTTTGCCACGAGGGCACATACCTTCATTCTCTCTCTCTCTCTCTCTCTCTCTCTCTCTCTCTCTCTCTCTCTCCCTCTTAAAGATTCGCAGCTTTAGGAAGGTGGAGAACCACTGGTCCAAAGGGAATGGAGCAAAGCATTTTTGCTCCAGTTGTATGCCTGCCAGGAGCTCCATTGAATTTTCTACATCTTTGTGTTAGTCCAGGTAGACTAGAGAAACAAATTCATGAGCATGCATATGGATATAAGCGAAAGGTTCATATACAAGAGGAATGGGACATTGAGAAAGCATCCCAACCCACTCCAGTCCAAGCCCACAAGTCTGATATTAACCCATATGTCCAATACCAATCTATAAAGTCTCCTCCCAACTTATGAAGCACGTGCAATGACACAAGGGCAATCAGAGTCTTGTGTGTCCAGTGGCAGTAGAGCATTTCAGCACTGGCAGGGGTCTCCCTGTAGCTTCCCAAGCATCTCAGCAGTGGCAGACATCTCCATGTGGTTTCTCCGGCCCCAGAGGTTTGGCTCCATCGGGGCAAGCCCATCTGGCCACTCTTCCAGTTCCTCTATTCTCCAGGAATCAGGATCGATCAGCATACTGTCATCTCGTCTTGTCAGTAGTTTGTCATCTCGGAGACTGAGTCCAGTCTCCCTTCTCCAATTGGGAAATACCGTGAGACTTCCCAGAAATCTCAGGAGAAAGTCATGCCCACACAGAGACCTCATTGGCCACTCATTGGCTATCTCCAGATTGACAAGCTAGACTCCACCCCTAGACTCCCAGTCATGAAATTGACAAGAGTACATGACTGCCACAATCTTGCACAGTGAGCATCCATTATTTTAAATTTAAAGCAAAACAAAGATAAATAAATAAAACACCCTACATTCACTGTTTATGGTGTGGATGCCTGTAAAGATCAGAGAGGGTGTTCGTAGCATCTGAAGTCATTCTCCTTAAAAGAACACACACACAAAACAAAAAGCCGAAGCAAAAAGTTCTAATGGCTTGTCATCCTCCTTTCTGATTAGATTCACTTTGTGGTTTTTGTGGAGACGGCGCACAGGAGAACACGGGCCAGTTCTTGCCTGAAAAAGTTGATAACACTGATTACACTCCGAATTATGTCACCTCCTCCACTTTCCTTTCCTGGGTCGCTCCTTCCCCGTTAACATGCACTCACCCCCCCTGCGTTTCATTCTAGTCTTTACTTCACTCTTGTCAGTTCTATTCCGTGTAGGCAGTTCTTCGAAGAGCCCAGTGCTCACGGTCCACTTTCTCTGCTAACTCTGCCGAACTACGATGTGGTTTTCAGGAGACTTCCAGAGATCCATTGGGTTTCAGTTTTAAAGATGATCTAAGAGGAGTGAGTTTCAGGGGTCTGCCCAGCCTCTCTGGGTCCTGAGAATTTGAAATTGTTTTTGTAGGTGGTATTCTTAACCCCAGAGCTTTAGGGGAGAGCGCTATCTGCATACCCATCACATGGAATCCCCAAGCATTCCCCTACCCCAACTCCTGCTTGTCATCTTTTGCCTTGTTTACCATAAGTACAATTGTACAGAGGTCTGGACAGATGTCATCCATGGGCGGCAAACATGAACTTGGTTGAAAATACTTTTTTGCCAGTGGCAGCAGCTTTTCTTTCAGCCACTCCCTAGTGTCGCCCATCAGCATATGGCACCCTCCCCTGTCCCCCGAGGACTTGAGGTGTCTACATCAATAAAACCCAGTCCTTGCCCACAGGGAGCTCATAGTCTCCTAGGGAAAATAGATTGCTTATCACGCATCAAAAATGCATTGTGATGCATATTCTGCTAGAGGACTGGAGGAACATCTTTCCTCGCCTCGTGATCACTTTCTGGTGACATCTACCAGGGCTGGTATAACTGGAGTTGGCAGAGAGTCTTCTTAGCAGAACAACTCGGCTCGGATTGTGCATTCCTTAATCTACTCGCAGGAAGCCCTCTGCTCTCTGCCCATCCCTCAACCTGCCAGCCCACAGTGGAGCGAGTGGACAAGCTGAGGGTCAGCACAAGATGACACTGGACACCGAGCACAAGCAATGGTCTGATGAACATGGGGGCCTAGAGGGAGGGGGAGGAAGAGAATGAAAGTCCAAGTGAAAGACGGCTTCCACGTTGGATGCTGTGCCCATGGGATCTCATTTCTGAGAATCAAGAAGAAAACTGTCAAAATCTTCGTCCCTTGGAGTGCCTTAGTGGTGGTGGTACATGGGTTGAGTAGATAACGAAGAAGTGATTCTGAAATATGTCTCCTCGTTGGAGTCTGAGATGTTCCATCAGCATCCCAAGGCCTGCTAGTGTGGATGTGGTCTGGTCCTGCCCTCCCTGGCCTGCTCCTGCACTGTCCACTTGATTGTCATACTGTGGTGGTTTGCATGCTGCTGAGATGTGGGAAGTAATACCACAGGCCTTTCAAATACCAGCAGGGCCATCATGGTGCACAGGTTTGAACAGAGCTTTCAGACCAAGGTTAAGGACATGTCTTTTGTTAGGCGATGTATGTTCGATTTGTATTTGTGAGCAGGCTTAATAAGCATCATTACCTGCTGATCTCTGGCACTGGGTTAGGCTCTGGGGAATGTAGGGGTCAAATCCCTGCCCACAAGGAGAATATAGTCTAGTGGGAAAGAAGGATCCACTGATTAAAAAAAAAAATCCCCATGCCTGCTGGAAGCCCTTGATTTCTGTTGTGATTCCAGTTCTGCCCTGCAAATAGATTTCCTTTAGGCCCCATCTAATTTCTTTCTGGCCACAGTCTGCTGGGCTCCAGCTAATTTGACTGGCCTCCCTGGGGATTATTGATTGCGTGGACATCTGGATGCGTTTCGATTCCACAACTCCAATGTCACCGTTGGAGGTCAATTAGTGTGTGGACTGGATCTTTGCCGCGAGATAATGATTCCAGGTTTCGGTATCCTCTCCATGGCTCTGGCTGCAGGCAGCTGTAAAAGATGAGCTCTGCACCTCAGCCACCCACCGCCCAGTCCTCGTTCCATTCCCACTCCTTCTCATCAATGAACCAAGCCATTTTCCTTTTCTAGGACCTTCTATCTCTCCACAGAGCTCAATGCCTTGATTCTCTTACAAACATCTTCTCTTCCCTGGACTGTGCCCTTTCTCTTCACCTGCCCAGGGCTTACTTTCAAGTCTGTCAATCAGATCATAGCCAGTGAGGCTTCTGTGTGGGCATGGCCTTCTCCTGAGAATTCTGGGAACTCTGGTATTTCCCCCTTGGAGGTAGGAAGCTCTCTCTTTCCCTTTCCTCACTCCCTGACAAGGCTGACTCCCTGTGAGACATCCCTCAGGAGAAGCCACATGGAGCTACCCTGATGCAGCCCTGCGTGCGGGAGAAGCCACGTGGATACCCCTGCTAACACCGAGATGCTGAGAACATCACTGGGTCCAAAGACTTCCAACTCACTGGCCCACAATCTTCCTGTAATTGCATGCATTTCGTGAGTCTTAAGAGGGCTTTATAGATTGGTATCAGACATATGGGCTGATACTGAATCTATGGACTTGATTTGGATGGGGTTGGGATGTTTTCTCAAGAGTCAATGACTCTTGTACATAGACCTCTTTCTTACACACTCGTTTATCTGGTCTGCTCGGACTGACACAGGCCCCTTTCAATGGAGGACTTTGGCCTGGATGCTAGCAGAGCTGTTGGCAGATGGCCTTCAGTCGTCGGTTCTCTTAGGGATCGCCTTGGCTGTCAAGGTGCAGGATGCCCCACAATGAGTGAAGAATAAACGCAGGCACATGGAGGCTTAGCCAGCCCAGACCAACTTAGGTCATCTTCTGAGGGCCGTTCTGGCCCCAGCGCTCCCTGGGGATTTGGTTGAAAGTGATGTTTGACCTGTATTGCAGCTCAACTCCCTCTGCCCACTCCTGTGAGCACTCCTGTCCCCCCCGCTTCCATAGGGGTCAATTTCAAGGTTAGCCCTTAGTAAACATCCTACATGCTATTTGTATCTCAGAGTCTACTTCCGCTGGTATCCAACCTGTGACACGCGGGGTTGCGTCTCAAACTACAGTCCTTGCATCGGCATCCTTGCCTCTCTGTCCTCCTGGGAAAACCAAATCCAAGGCAACAGTAAACCCCCAAATCCAGTGCCTTTTTGAAAATGGAATTATCAGAATTTATTAACACATGCTTAGTACAGAGTTACGGGTTGAAATGTATCCCATCAACATACGTGTGACAACTCCTGACCTCTCCCGTAATCCATTGCCTTTGAATCAATTCTGAGTCATGGCAGTTCACAGGACACAGTCAAACTGTGGGCTCTAACCTTTACAGGAGCAGACTGCCACATCTTTCTCCCATGGTGGGGCTGGTGGCTTTGAACCATTGACCCTCCAGTTAGTAGCCAAGCACTTGCGCCAAGCACCACTGGCCCAGCTAGATCTTGGCAATACGTTGGGCAGACAAAGTTAACGCTTAAGTTTTAGGGCAGCAGGGTGAAGGCATAAAAGTCCAGTTTGGAAGGAAAGGGGGGCATTTCTTTGACTGTGGCCTCATATTAAATCCCAGCACCCTTCCTCACTCTCCTGGACTTGAGTCTTAGGCTTTCTGACCTTTGACATGAAATCCATCCTATTGCAGCCTCTCTGAAGTATACTCACTTAACACAGGGCAACCCAACCCCAAGCTGCTGCTGTGTTTTGGTGCATCTGCCTGTGGTTTTCACATTGGAGCTTGTTTTTGAAAGCAGCATGTGTTTTCTCCCTTCTCCAGTTATTTCCATCATGTCTGGTGTGCTGGGTCTTGGCAGTCCCATTAGTTTCCACAGAGCTCAGCTGTAGCTGTCCTGGGGGGTAGCTTTAGTTCAGCCCCTCTAGGAGTTCTACCTATTATCTCCTCAAAATAGAACCCCCAAACACAACTCACAGCCATCCATTCTAATCTGATTCATAGGGGCCCTACAGGGCAGAGGAGCACTGCCCCTTTGGGACTTCTGATGAGCAGATGGCTACATCTGGACCTCATGGGATTGTGGGTGGTTTGGAGCAGGCAGTCTTTCTGTTAACAGACAAACGCTTAACACTAGCCAAGCTAGTGACAGCATCAACTAGTGACAGTTTCCACCTGCACATCCCAAGGGGCTTCTCTATAAGACTCAGCCAAAGGAAAATAGATCCCAGCCTCCTCATCCCCTAGTGGGACCCTTCTGAGGGATGTCCCACAGGATTTCACAGGACAGCACCAAGAGATGGAGTCCCAAAACTTGGTCCTTCACCCTTTCCTGGTCTCCCCATGTCCTACCTTAAGCTTCCTTCACTCAACACTCAAGTAAACCATGTGCCCCCAAGTCCTGTGACCGCCAGCGCCAGGGTCGGGGGAACCCTAACCTAATGATGATAGCCACCTAAGTTACTCTAAAGGGGAATTCATCATCCCTAAACATCGTGATAATCCCACACATAGCTTTCTTGCTTCATTAAAAATCAAACTATCTTTGGGAGTGAGAGTTGTTTGTTTGGGGTAACAGGCAAAACTATAACTTATGATATAGATATAGATATAGATATATGAAGTTAAGTTTTGTTATAATTATGTGTATATCTATCTATAATCAAGCACATTCATTGAGTCATTTTCAACTCATGGCAACCCTAGATTGGGTTTCTGAGTCTGAATCCTTTTTTTTTTATTGATCACTTTATTGGGCACACCTACTGGCAATTAGCGGCAATCCATAATTCAGTTTAGATCAAGCATCATCTTACAATTGCTACCACCATCCGTTTCAAAGCATTTTCCTGAATCTGGATCTTGATTGTCACACACAGTCTTATCTTTCTCCCAGGGAGTAGCTCGTGGGCTTGAACCACTGACTTTCTGGTGAACAGTCCAATACTTACCCAACATGCCACCATGGGTCCTGACCTAAACAAGCAATCTAAATGTCATCCCTGCTCTCAAGAAACCTACAGTCTTGTGAAGCCGTTCAGTTAACACCGCTGAAACCAGACCCCCCCCCCCGCCCCGCACCCAACTAATCTAAAAATGACATACCGTGGAGAGTTTCACCACAGTCATTTGGAGAAAAGTCTGGAGCTGTCAAGGATTTGTCCCCAGTCCATGCCCTTGGCCGCAGCAGTCAAGGAATCAAATGATGTGTTGCATGTGGAAGATCCGCTGCAAGAGAACTCTTTAAAACACCCCGAATTAAAGATAAGCACTTTGAGGACTAAGTCATGTGATCCAAGCCGTGATATTTCAGACACCTCCCATACACAGGAAAGCTGGGCATTGAATAACAAAGACCCAAAGGAACATTGTTGCCTTAGAATGATGTCGCATGGACCATGGACTGCCACAAGAACCAATACATCCATGAATCCAGTAAAAGGCAGAAGCATTCCTCGGACGGGATGGTGGGTTGGTTAGACACCCCCTTCCTTGCATCAGTGGGCCTCTGATCCGGTCCAGGGGACAGAACAGAGTCTGGTCGGAAGGAGGCATGTGGTCGTGCCCGAGTTTGGAAGGAAGCTTGGGCCGAGAGCCACCTGCTTTTCTGTCCCCTTACCCTTTGCGGGGCTGTGTTTTAATTCCACGTCACAAACAGGGGAAGGCCCATCTGCCTGTTTGATTAATGAGGCTTCTCTGCAAAAGCAGCAGAGATAAATGTCCTTGAGGAGTCCGGTGAAGAGAAATGAAGAAATAGCCATTTCCCCGCCTCCAGCCATTATTTTGGAGTCTGAACTCCTTCCCTGCATCAATTTAGCTATTATTTCAAAAACTAATTAATCTTCACTCAGGCAGCTCCGAGGGACCCGTGTTTAGATAATTAACAACCCGTGGATTATGAAAAGTCTCACTTGCAAATTTGGCTACAGCCTTTGGGTAGGAGAACACTTTTCGGGATGATTCCGCTTAAACCCCTCGCGCATCCATCCTTCATTTCCTGACAATTAAGAGCAAATAATTAACCATGATGGATTTTCACTTGCTTACTTGCTGCTCAAGTAATGTTCTCCTTCCTCTTTGTTCTGAAACCACCTCCATCTGAGTGTTCGGGGGCCAGCTTTGTAGAAAATTGTGTTGAATCAGGTAACAGTAGGCTTCCTATGCAATTAACACGCATCAAGCACATTTGGGCGCTGCTTTGGGCAGGGAGTTGGAGGAAATCCCCTGGGCTCCAACACCGAGGCAGCTGGTAAATGCTCCTTGGTGTTCAGTGACTTGATTGTATTTGAACATGTTTTCTCTGCCAAGAGTAAAGGAAGGATTTAGGCTGGATATTCAGAATAACTTTGTGAAAGAACCTTGACCAGGGTGCCCAAAGACTGGGGGATGTCTGCCTTCTCAAAACCACCCTCTCCTTATGATTTTGTTCAGCCAACACATCGGTTGCCAACTGTGTGCGTCAGGCAGGATGGAAACACAATCACAGACAAAGTAAATGCCATCTCTGCCCTCGTAAAACTTAGAGTCTGGCGAAGTTGTTAACATGGGAGAAATAAGCCCCCCAATTAATCTAAAAATGATATGCCATGGAGGGTTTTGCCACAGTCATTTGGAGAAAAGTCTGTCAAGGATTTGCCCCAGTCCATGCCTTTGCCAGCAGCAGTCAAGGAATCAAATGATGTGTTGCATGTGGAAGATTCCGCTGCAAGAGAACTCTTTAAAACACCCCAAATGAAAGATAACCACTTTGAGGACTAAGGCACGTGATCCAAGTCGTGATATTTCAGTCACCTCCCTCCATACGAAAGCTGGACACTGAAACGCAGAAACCAAAGGCACGTTGTTGCCTTAGCGTGATGTCAAATAGACCATGGGCTGCCAGAAGAATGACCACATCTGTCTGGAAGGAAGTACTGCCAGAAGACTCCTTGGAAGAGAGGATGGTGAGTCTTCAACTCAACGTACTCTGGACGCGTTATCAGGGGAGACCAGGACCTGGAGGAGGTCATCGTGCTTGGTAAAGTCGAAGGGCAGTGAAAAAGAAGGAGGCTGCACAGGACAAAATGGGGAGCTGCACAGGACAAAGCGGCGTTTCATTTTGTGTCACCCAGGGTCGCTGTGAGTTGAGACCAGCTTGACAGCATCTAATGACAGGCAACATCAACGATGGAGATTTGGGGCGAGGCTGGTTTAGCAGAAAGAGCTTCCCAAGGGTAGAGGAGGATGGCAAGAGATGGAGGTGCATTCTCTGAGCAAGGAGCCTCTGAGCACAAGTCTCACAGATGCCCAGGTGCCAACTATGTTGAGAAGAGCATTGTATCCAGAGAAAAGGGCATGTGCAAAGCCTTAGTGGTCTTGAAGGAGATTGGAGGGGCCAGAAATCTACAGGGGAATACAAAAGGGTCATCGGATCGTGACACTAGAGAACAAGTGAGAGTGGCACCAGGTGTGTTTGTGCTTATTTAGATTTTTTTTTATTTTAAAATTAATACTTAAGGGCCGCGAGTGGTGCAATGGTGGTGCTTGGCTGCTAGCCAGAAAGGTTGATGGTTCAAACGTACCCAGTGGCTCTGCTGGAGAAAGACCGGGCGATCTGATCTCTTCCTGTAATGATTGCAGGTTTCCTAGGAAACCCTATGGGGCTGCTCTCCTGGGCCTGATGGCACTGTTCCAAGTCAGCAATGCTCTTGATGACATCAACAACCATCATGATGGGAAATGCAAAACGATGTAAGGGGGTAGATGTATGGGATGCAATCTCTTCGCACATGGGATACAAGCTCTCCACACTAAACAAAGCTCTGGAAATTTGGACCTGTAGCCCATTAGAAAGCAACTAGTCCAGGAAACAGAAGCTTGGAGAGGTTGTGACCTGCTGAAGTCAGATAGCAAACTGCTGGTGGAAATCGTTTTCCATATTACCTTAGGCAAAGCTGATGCCATCCTGAGCCTTGACTTCTTGATGGTCCCAGACTGTGGGATGTGTGTGTGTGTGTGTGTGTGTGTGTGTGTGTGTGTGTTAGGCGGGGGCTGACATTTCAGATCTCTAATTTTGTTTTCAACAATTTAAGTTACTTATCAAAGCCCCTCTATTGGTTTACCCTACCCACTTCCTTTGATTTTTCTTCTCCCTTTCACAGATTGCTATCTTCCCTGTCAACCATGTTTGTACCTGCCAACCCTCCAGCCGATGACTTTACCTCCCCCCTCCCTTGTCTTCCACCCCTTGGCAGCCTCCACAGTCTGCTTGAAAAAAAATCTTTGCCTTTTCCCCCTTTCCTTCATAACAGGAGTTGGAAGCAACCCAGGTGGGTGTGGATTTCCTCTGATTTTGTGATCCTCTCTCTGTGACCCTGCCACCGAGGGAGGTGGCCACCGACAACAAGGAGGAGAGTAGCAACAGAATCGGGAGACTTCAGAGAGTGGTTTTTAACCCGAGCAGCAGCCCTGAATAAAGACTTCCCCACTACAATGTGACGTGTTTACTCTCTCTGGGGTGGATGCGCTAAGAACGCTAAGAACTACGAGCTTGCCGGTCAAAAGGTAGTGGAGATATCAGACAGCCAGGCTGGCCTCCGTGACTATTCCAGAAACTCAGCCCTCTCTTTTGGGTGAGCAGGTCGATATTTGCTTGAACCAGCCTCAGCACTTCACAGGTTTGCCATCCACCAGTCAGTTGCTTCTGGGTAGGCTCAGATGACTAACCTTCCTGTGAGCAGGTGAGCTCATTAGCCATTTGCATCTCCCAGGGACTCTCTGGTTGGGGAGCTGGGGTGCTTTAAATATATGGGTTCAGTTCATGATTTCATGAAGGCCACTCTAGCTGAAGCTAGAGTGTATTCTGGTTTACCTGAGCCCATTCTAATTCACACCCGCTGCCCTCGTATTATCATTAATAGCGCCTCATTTCATTCTCAGGAGACTCCATTCTATGTCGTAAATTACACAGCTGTCCTCATTTCGGTCAGACTGTCTGGGCTGGACCCTGGCTTTGCTATTGAGGAGTGAGGGAGTACGTAGCTCTTCTTCCTGGCCTAAAATAGGGCAAATAGTAAAGGTGTCTCTTGCTATCACAAGGATTTTTTAAATCCAGTAACTGTGTAGATCCCTATGGCCTCAAATATCAGAGGGTTGTGAGGCAAGGTCACTGCCATTGATTCTGCCTCATAGCAACCCCAAACTATGGGGTAGACCTGCCCTTCTGGGTTTCTGGGACTGGAGATCTTTGCAGGCAAGCTCCCTTCATCCTGTTCCTGCAGAGCAGCTAGTGGTTTCTCACAGTTGATCTTGAGGCTTGCAGCTCAATTCTACATCCACTGAGCCCCCAGCACGCCTGCTTTAGGATGGACATTATAGATTTTCTTTCTTTCTTTGGAAAGTCCTTTCATTGGGGGCTTGTACAACTCTTATGACAATCCATGCATCCATCCATTGTGTCAAGCACATTTGTACATCTGTTGCCTTCATCATTTTCAAAACACTTTCTTTCTACTTGAGCCCTTGGTATAGGCTTCTCATTTTTGCCCTTCTTTCTCCACCCTCCCTTCCACATGCACCCTTGATAATTTATAAATTATTATTATTTTTTCATGTCTTACACTGACTGGTGTTTCCAGTTCACCCACTTTTCTGCTGTCCATCCCTCAGAGAGCAGGGTTATATGTTGATCACTGGGATCAGTTCCCCCTTCCCTATCCCCCCACCTTCCTCTTCCCTTCCCGGTATGGCTACTCTCATTATTGGTCCTGAGAAGGTTGCCTGTTCTGGATTCCCTGTTTCCAGCCCTTTATCTGTACCCTTGAGCATTATATTTTCTAAGTATCTACATACTCTTCTCTCCCTGACTTACCACCATCTCCTCATTCATTCATCTCTCTTGTCTTTGTCTACTAGTCAATCCATCATTCAGCTATCTACCCATCTATCTAAATATCTACCACGTATCTAAATATTTATGTTTATATCTGCCTTTGCCTTATATTAAGCAAGTGCTTTAGAATACGGGAATTATTATCACTGTGTTTTCCCAACTGGCAACAATAATATCTTATATTTATGGCACATATCAGCTGCTCAACGAATGCTCATGCTCATTGTGTTCGCCTTCCTAGTATCAGTGTTTCTTGTCAAGTTCCATCTAAAGAGGATTGGTATATTTCAGGTCAAATAATTGGTCGTCTCCCTCTTCTCATGGACTTTTCTTTTTTCCTGGTTTATAATGACAGTAAGAGGCTGTGCCTTTGCAGATTGGAGATGAGATTCTGGAGATACTGACCTTGCAAGCCTGAGCAAGGTGCTCTCCCAGGTGCTGAAGCATTGTCTCAGTCTGTAAGCAGAAGGGCATTTGGAGACACTTGGGTGCATTTTGTGGTAGACAAATAGATGGTTTGTGTCCAGTGACTATTATGGCCTTTCAATTGAAAAATGAGCTGAAATATTAATAGGCCTTACCGACTGCTGGGTGATTGCAGAGTTGAAAAGGCCCAGGAAGCCTTTGGGACAGAATTGCTATGTGTTGGAACAGAACTGATGGGGACAAAAAAGGCTGTGGGCCGGGGGCGGGGGGGTGGGGGGGGGGTGGGGTGGTGGTTGGGGAGATGGCTGGTCAAATTGAAAAGGGCTATTATCTGGAGGCAGGGATCACATCTTCACTCTCCTGTGAGGTACATTGTACCCTCTAGGATTCTTAATAAACTTCTCAATCCTATGTTGGAGAGACTTACCCAAGACAAAGTTAAGTGAGATTCTGGCCACAGGTAAATTGGCAATGTAGAAGTGGTTTAGTTTCAGTACCCACTTCAACTTCATCTTCCCCATTAGTTCCCTAATGTGGTTACAAGACCATCCTTCCAGGTGGCATTGGAACCTACAATCTGAACCAGTCAGCTTCCAATCCATATTTTGTGGAAGGGTCTTGCATTGTTTGGAAGACATTGAGCTGCAGGTCACACTCATCTGTTGGAGTTTGTAACAAGACCTCAGAGAAGAGATGGTTACTGGCCTTGGAAATGTCCAGGCCAGTGTGTCTGGTTACTCCTCACTCCTATCCCCATGATTGATATTGCAAGGTCACACAATTGTGACTCAAGCTTCAGGCATCCTCTGCATGTCCAAAGTGAAAGGAGAGGGGCCAGGAAGAGACAAAGGGGTTACCCCAATGGTTTCTGCCCACCTTTTCTAGAAAAGTGAGTGCTTTGTCTTGACTTCCCTGGTTGCATGCATTTGTTTATAATCCCTGGATAAAACCGGGTCGCATGGCCACCACTAGATGCAGTGCACCAAGAAGGGGGAGCAGATGGTCACAATCATCCTCAACCAGCCATGGTCATTCCTTGAACTTGACTCTACTTCTCCAGTAATAAAGAAGAGTAATGGACATGGATGAGGGCATCAGTAGGGCTGGTTAATGTCCTTGTTCTTTGCAATTCGAGATAAGGGACCTTCTTGGCAAATAGGCTTTAAAAAAAATTTTTTTTTGGTATCACAAATCCAGCTAGACCAGATCATGTGCACGGGTACTGATAAGAGCTGGGAACACAGAATCCAGGATAGATAAGCCCAAGACCAATAATGACCAATAAAGATGGGGGGAGAAAGGGGGAATCAATCACAATGATCTACCCCCTCTCCCAGGGGGATAGACAACAGAAAAATAGGCGAAGGGGGACATTGTTCAGTGTAAGACATGAAAAAAAATTTATAAATTATCAAGGGCCTGTGAGGGGTGCCAAATGAGGAGCTGATTCCAAAGGCTTGCGTAGAAAGAAAATTCAAGTTTAGAAAACGATGATGGCAACAAATGTACAAATGTGCTTGACACAATGGATGGATGGATTGTGATAACAGCTGTACGAGCCCCGAATAAAATGATTTTAAAAAGGAAATTGAAACGTGTTCCTTAGGAAATGCTACTTTTAGAATTTTACTTATTTATTTATCACACCGTCTTATTGGCGCATATTTCACATATCTTATCATTCAATAGTCCCATCACATTGACTTTTAGAACAGTTGCACAATCATGTCCATAATCAATTTTAGAACATTTAACTTGTCTCTCGGACTGATTGTTCCCTGCCCCCACCTCCCCATCAACCTCCCCAGGAAATGTTTCCATGAGTAAATGAGGGAAGGTATTTCTGCTGAATGACTAAATAGGCCAAACAGCGTCGCTTGCGGCTAATAGATTTTCACTGGGCACACCATAATGTGTCATAGCGTGAGGCCGTGAATCTAGTATTGGGTGTTTCGGCTCCCAGCTGGCCAGTGAGAGAAGAGCTCTGTTTTCAGAGCGCTTTGGGCTCTGTCGTGTCCCATGGCTCGGTCTGTTGGTTGCTTTTCAGTGTTGCAGGGAAAGCCTTGGTCTATCAGCCCTGGAAGGAATCGTCATCTTGAGAGTCGATAGGTAGAATTGATGTGGTCCTTGCCATCCTGCAGGCATTCTAATAGAAGCATGACGATGATCAACTCGTTGAATCCTTGCGACGGATTTACAAACCGGACACGGTTCTCATTCCTATTTCATGGAGGTGGGAATGAAGACCCCGGGAGCATTAGCCAGTCTCCAGATCCACACTTTTTGCAAATGGGGTTAAGGAAAGGCACCAAACTCCCTGCCGTCAAATCAATTTTCACTCCCAAGGACCCCATGTCAAGTTTTTGAGACTGTACATCTTTATGGGAAGAGAAAGCCTCATCTTTCTCCAGCTGAGTGGCTGCTGGGCTCAAACTGCCAACCTTGTGGTTAGCAACCCCCTATGTTGCTCACTTCTCCACCAAATGGGGATCCTTGGATTACAATCCAGACTGCCTGCCTCACAGGCCGGTGCCCATGTCCTTAGGCAAAACACCCCCTCAGAGAACAATCATAGCCATTCTTGGTTGAAAATCTCTTCTTGAAAAACTAGCAGCTAACGTGTCACCTGCATTTACATAAAAGTGATAGCAATTTGCTCAGAAACCTTCTGAGGCGACTACAATTTTTACCTTCATTTTACTGGTAAGACATTGACAGGCTGAGCAGTCATGTGACCTGGCCTTAGATTGCAGTGCTGGTGTGGGCTAAACTCTGAATCTCCTGGGCCTTGAGCCCAGGGTCTTCCCTTGTGTCTCTTCAGATGGATCCTTTCGAAGGCCCTCCTGCTGCCCAGCAGAGCCATCAGCCACGGGGTGAAGAAATGCCCCTTGAGATGACCAGGTGACAGGAAGTCCATGAGGTGAGTCAGGGTGGTTGAGAATTTGTCACAGCTCTTGGGTAACGACACAGGGTAGGCTGCTCAAACAACCACAGCAGACAGCGGTCATGGCGTGTCGCACCCCAGTCTTGGCGCCACTTCACGTCTGTCGAAACAGAGCTGTGCTCCACCGTGTGTGTGTGTGTGTGTGTGTGTGTGTGTGTGTGTGTGTGTCTATGAACTTGTAGCAACAAATCACCAACCCTTTCTTACGAGGCTCCTGGGAGTGGGTCTGAACTGCCAAACTTTTGGTTAAGAGTCAAGAGGTCCCCAGATGCAGAGGTTGAAGCAAGACAGAAGCCTAGTCCTCTCTTGTGTATCCAGCAGAGTTTGATGGATTCTATGTCTGCCTTCAAGGTGACTATCCCATGTGCTGCTATTTAACGGCCAGCAGAAAGGGGAAGGGGGTTGTGGAGGCCAACAGCTTGCTTTTTGAGACATCCTTGAAACACCACAGTTGTTCCTCTGAGCATTCTACTCATCAGGATGTGGTTACAGGAGTCTGGGCACCACAAGGAGGCTGAGTGCTGCTGGCCAGGAGAGCTCTGTGTGTTCAAAAGACATCAAGGAGTCGACAGAGATGAGAAAGCAGGAGATATAGTGTAGATAACAGTTTGTGCCGTGTCACAGACCAGGGAGCCAAAGCTCAGAGGAGTAAAGGAGATTCACTCAGCACCACCTCGTTCGTGGCAAATGTGGAACCTGCATATTTTGGGAGGAGGTCGAGATGCGGCAAAAGTGCCAGGTCACCGGGAATGGCTGGGCAGGCCCAGAAGTGGCACACGGCAAAGGTCCAAGTGGCAAGAACTGCCCACTGTGGAAGAAGTGGGTACCTGGAAGAGCCAGTCATCAAAGCTAGCCTTGTTCTCAGTCCTGTGGGTGGCATGGTGTGATCTGAGGTACATGTGGCAGGAAGCAAGGATGCGGTTTTGTGCCACTCTTGGCCATACCACTTAGGAAATGTATATGGCAGTGGTTCTCAAGCTTCCTCATGCTGTGGCCCTTTCATATAGTTCCTCATGTGGTGGTGACCCCCCC
>PVJH01013154.1:0-61489 GCA_004026705.1 Nesogale talazaci
TGGCGTTACAGCAAAGTTTAATGATGCTGCCTCACTTTCAGGAGGTCAGCGAAATGAGAAGGACCCCGAGGAGGAGAAACCCAAAGCTTTTATAGCCCATTTTAGGCGTGGCTCTATGTGATTGGTGCAGGGGCTCGATTGCATCACCAGTTACTCTTGAGCATGCGCAGTGCTACTTGTTTACCACCTACAGGCTAAGAGTCAGGGTGCAGCCAGGCGCCATCTTGTAATGGTGGGCGCTAGTTTGTAGAGACTTGGCTTCCACAGGGGGAGTCCTGAGTGAGGACCCAAAGCCCATCAATAGGTGAAGCAGCACCCCCTCGCTGAGGGGTTGCAGGGAGGAAAGGAGCCAATCAGGGTAAAGTGTGGCAACAATGAGTTATGTCACTTTCCTCTAGTTCCCAAATGCTTCCTCCCACCCACTATCATGATTCCAGTTCCACCTTGCAGATCCAGCTAGACCAGGGCATGTACATTGGAGTCAGAAACATAGGGAATTCAGGACAGATGATCCATTTGGGAACAGTGGCGGGTGTGGTAGGTATGGAGTGGGGAGAGGAGGTGGAGTGGAAGTGGGCAACCAACTGTAGGGAACTACATATGATCTCTCTGGAGTACAGACAGTAGATAAGTGGGTAAAGGAACATGTTGGACTGAGTATGATATGAAAAATAATAACAATGTGTAGGTTAACCCTTAACAACCAACACATTGTTATTAATTGGAAATGAGGACGGCAACATGTGTACAAATAGGCTTGATAGAAATGATGTCTTGAATGCCATAGGAGCTGTAAGAGAGCCCAAAAGAATTATTAAAAAAAAAAACACACTACAATACAGTATTGAGAGTCAAACAGCCTGGAACTGGCCCAATGCTTGACACAGAAACCCACAGAAGAGAATTGAGAACCCTGAAGTGCATCCACGCACTGGACAGTTGGCAAAGAACCATGGTGGCACAGTGATCTAACCGTCAGTCTATGGTTCCAATCCATCAGTTTTTCTGAGGTAGGAAAATGAGGTTGCCCATTCCCATAAAATTTTATAGTCTCGGGCTGAGCCCCGGTGGCGTAGTGGTTGTGCGCGGGACTGCGGCCCACTGGGACGGAGGTTCAATTCCAGCAGTGGGGCTGGGCCTCCTACTCCCACCACTGGAGAGCAGTGATGCCCCCCCCCCAAAAAAAAATTTTATAGTCTCAGAGACCCCAAGAAGCAATTCTACTTTGTTCTTTGGGCTACTGTGAGTGGGGATCCACTTAATGACAGATGTTTGGTTTGATTTGGCTAGCCGATCTTGAACCAAAAGTTCAAATCCATTGAAGTGGGGGTGGGAAGGTGTCCCTTCTTAACAAATGGTGTTCACAAAACTGGATATTCATTTGCAGAAAAATTAAACATGATCCATATCTTACTATATATATGTGTATATATATATATATATATATATATATATATCTCAATTAACTCAACAAAGACTTACATGGTCACCTCAAACTAAAAAGATCATGAAGGACAAAATGGGGGCAAGCCTAGGGACCTTAAAGAAGACGTGGGACTGAAACTCACAAAAATAATAAAAAAGATCAAGTTTTGAGATTGATAATAGACTGTTAAAACCTTAAGACTTTGGCCTTTCCTTACTCTTCAAGCCTAGAACTGAACTCATGTATGTGGTTAAACTTTCAGTCAAACAATAGACAGACCTATAACACTTTGTGAACTGTAACAAAAAAGAGACACCCACCCCATAGGACAATAAGCCGTATTAAATTAAAAGGGGGAGCATTTGTCTGGGGATAAAATTCAGAAGGCAGGAAGGAATAGGAATGGAGGAAAAATGGAAATGGTGAAGATAGGGAGTAAGCAGAAAAAGTAGTGTTACACTGTGGGAAATGCAATCAATGTCCAAACAAAATGTATGACATGCTCAATGGAACACTAACTTGTTCTGTAAACTCTCACTCCAATCACAATAAAATGTAAAATAATAATAAAGACAATGAAGAAATACAATAGGAATGCTTCTTAGAAGCAAAGATGGAGAAAAAAAGAGTTATATAGACTAGACAAATCAATATTGAGAAAATACACCAGCCTAGTTCAGATCAAGTCCAAAAATCTGATATTTGCCGAATCCATAAATTCCTCTTTGGACTCATGAAACATATGCAATGTTGACGAATGCAGGAAGATCACAAGCCAGTGGGTGGAAAGTCTTTTGGATCCAGTGGTGGTGGAAGCATCTCAGCACAGGCCTGGGTTTCAATGGGGCTCCTGCAGCTCCAGGGCTCTAGTGTAATTCCATGTGTCTTGTCATCAGGAATACCAAATAGAGAGTGTGTCTGTGTGTCACCTCCAGCAAGTTATTTACCTCCTTTGCACCTCCAAATGATATCATCAATCTGTGACTCGATTGACAGGCTAGTCTGCACCCCATTGCAAGTTGACAAAAGATTATGTAAGTGTCACACTATTATTTTATAGGAATTATCTTATTTTAGTATTTCCTTTTTATTAGAAATTATTTTAAAACACTTACAGCTCTAGAAGCTAAATGGTCATTTGCATTACACTGAAGGTGCTAAAAATATGATTTTACCTAGAGAGAACCAATAAGAACTCACCGGCAAAAATAAGCCTTCAAGAACTGATGGAATGTCAGTTGATATTTCACCAAGCTGGTGAAGCACTGGAAGCACCCACTCAACTATACCCAGAAATTTGGATGACAGCTACTTGGCCAGTTCACTAGAAGAGGTGTATACCTTATTTGCAACCATTCCAAAGGAAAAGTGACCCAAGAGAATGTTAAAATTATACAGCAATATAATTGATATCACATTCATATACATTTTTGCTGAAGACATCTAACAATGCCTACACGAGTACATTGACAAAAAGTAAGCAGAGGTTCAAATTCAGAAGCAAGGGATATTATTATTGCTGGTGTCAGATAGATAGATCTTGACTTAAAACAGTGAATATGAGAAAGATATTTACTTGTGTTTTATTAACTGTTCCAAAGCATTTGACAGTGTGTATCATAACAAATTTTGGACAGCCTTGAGAAAAATGGAAATTCCACAACCCTTCATCGTGCTTATGTGGAACTCACACATGGATCAAGATGCAGTTCTGCTAACAGAATAAGGTGCAGTTGGCGGGGGTGGGGCGGGGGCGTATGCCATGGTTTAAAATCAGGAAAGGTTTGTGTTAGGGTTGTAGACTCTCACCATATATACTCAATCTTTAAACTGAAGAGATGGAAGGAAAACCAGATTATATGAAGAATGAGGCATCACTGGAGGAAGGTTTATTAACGTCCTTTGAGATGCAGACCACACACAATGCTACTTGCTGAAAGTGAGGAAGACTAGAAGCACTTGCTGATGAAGATCAAGGAGCACAGCCTTCAGTAGGGATTGTGACTCAAAGTAAAGAAGACCCAAATCCTCACAACTGGACCAATAGGTAACATCATAATAAATGAAGAAAGATTAATGTTGTGTGGATTTTGTGATTTTTGACCCATGTTCGTGGAAGCAGTGGTCAAGATGTCAAAAGATGCATCACATTGGGTAAATTTACTGCATAAGACCTCTTTAAAATGTTGACATGCAAAGCTGTTACTTTGAGGACTGACATGCACTAGACTCAAGCCATGACAGTTTCTTCTTTTTTTAAAAAATCATTTTATTGGGGGCTTATGGTGTTTGTGAAGGATATTGAAAATCCCATCGATTGCTAAAAGAACAAACAAATCTCTCTTGGAGAAAGTACAACCAGACTTCGCCTTACGGGCAAGGATGACAAGACTTTGTCACATGTACTTTGGACATGTTGGGAGAGACCAGTCTCTGGATACGGATATGACGGTTGCTAAAGCAGAGGGGCAGCAATGAAGAGGAAGACAGGCAATAAGACACGTTGATAGAGTAGCTGCAACAGGGGATTCTAGAAGAAGAACAATTGCGAGGTTGGCAAACGAATAGGCTGGTTTTATTGTTGTGTAGAGGGTGGGTATGAGCTGGAGCAGATTTGACATCTAACAACAACACTTTTAATAAAGCATCCATATTTTTTTCTAGCTTTTTTTCTAGTTAATAGTTATAGCATATGTTTGTTTAATAAAACACTTCAAATTCATAATTTTAGTTTACCACATTCTGGTTAAACAAAGTGAGTCAGACAATACTTTCCTATTCTACAGCTATTTTTAAAAAGAGCCATATAAGGGATTTTATAGGTATCATATGAAAGTTCATGAAAATGTGGACTTTCTATCTGTAAGAGACAATGATTAATATCGGTCTTTTGTCTCACTGTTATTGATTTATATTATACTCTCTTTAACTTTTATTCAAATTGAACTTTGACTATAGATTATATTACATTGCAGCATAAAGTATTTTGAATTTTGATTCACTTGTAAATTTTACCAATCCTTTGATTCTCTTAATATATTTATGCATTTAAAAAAATTGAGCTGCCAAGACTTTATTTTTTTAATTTTTTAATTTTGGGGGCATTGCTGCTCTCTGGTGGTGGGAGTAGGAGGCCCAGCTTCACTGCTGGAATTGAACTTCCGTCCCAGTGGGCCACAGTCCTGCACACAACCACTACGCCACCGGGGCTCAGCCTTTATTCGTGTTGTAGTCTTTTGTTTTCCAATGACAGCTTTATAACATCTTGCATTATTCATAATAATCACTAGAAATTTGAGTTATTTACTATTATCTATCTGGAATTCTATCTGAAGGGCAATGGATAGTTCCATAAGTGGTATCACAACCACACCAATGTACAGATAAATTGAATAACTATCCAACATAAGCATTGACATTTTATTATATAAATAGAGATTTGGGGCTTCTATGGAAAAATATGGTTTAACAAATTTGACCCCCTCTACTTTTGGCAATAATAAGAAATTCTTATTTAGAGATACTCCCTTTAAAATGGGATTTGTGCTTTTATGTGGACTGTGCAGCCCTGTTACCTAGGTGACATTCCTTAGTCTTGGTCTATACACTTGGTTCAGTTACTGCAAAATCAGAGTTTATATTTTTGTTCTGTTTGGTCTTTCTGTCACTTATGATAACTGGATGGATGGTCCTTTGAATGGATGGATGGATGGATGAGTGGATAGATAGATGGATAGATAGCAAACAGATTGATAGATTGACTATTAAAGAGAACAGATTAAAATTTCTTTTTTATTTTATTGCAGCAGAACACAAACATTAAAATATCCACACCAGGTAGTCTATAGTTCTCCTCTCTATCAGCTGAGCCATCAAAGGGAGTACAGTTAAAATTAAAATAGAACTTTCTCCCCTTAAATCAGAGAACATAGCTCTGTTTACTAGATCCTCTCGAGAAGATATTCTTAGTGTTTGAACTTGACTTCTAATCCCTAGCATTTTTTATTGTCTGGGCTTTTCACTCTGTTTGCTTTCCTGGTTGTGTATTATTGACTTCTCCACATTAGCACTGACAAGTTGAGTGTATCTGCTCATCCACCTAGCTCTTTCTCACCTACCAACAGACAATTCACTCTTCACCTGGATTCACTATTTTCATTAGGAAAGAAAGGAATTTTTCCTAATTCTGCCGTTTTGACTTTTTCTTTGGATTTGGTCAGACATCAGCTTAGATAGGGAAGGGGACCTTGCCTCTGTGCATGAAGAAGAAAGCAACACTGTCATTCAATAAATGTGTTCTACTTTCTACTGAAGTTTTCAAGTAGAAATAAGACCACCCCAAAGAAAACATATCACAAAACAATTACTTGGAAAGTGAATATGTTCACTCTCATGCATTTAGAAGAAGTTGTCCAAAAGGAATCATTGGAAAAAGAAGAAGTCTGAAATTGTCAGGTGCAGTGAGTTTAAATGATAGAATGGGGTTCAAGCAGAGCTTCTAGATGCGGTGCCATTTCCTTCAACTCTATCATGGATTCTCATGTCTTTCTACCTTACTTTATAAGGCTGTCTTGTTTGAATTTATTATGACAAACAGGCATTTTCTGTCCAACTACACTGTTTCATATATGTAACTATATATATCTTCATCTCTTTCCCACATAACCATCTTTCAACCATTTCTTTATCATTCTGGTATGACATGTTGATTTCTCTCCTTTATTTTCAATATGCAGTGTAGGCTAGACATGGAGCTGCACATTCTTTGTGAAAACATAAAGCATCATTAGAAAGAGCACCACTAGCCTCTTGTAACCATCACTGTTCTTTTCATCCACACGTTTTTGTTTTGACATGACAGATTGTTTTGAAATTAAAAAAACATTTTTTGGTAAAGATAAAAACTTAGGCAAGTTTCATGGAAAAATACAGGCCAAAATAATGATCCAAAGCAACATCCCTTTATAGAAGGATCCTGGGGAGAGGACAAGCCAGTCAGGGTACATTGTAGCAATGATGAAATATGCAACTTTCCTCTAGTTCTTAAATGCTTGTTCCCTCCCACAATCATGATCTGAATTCTACCTTACAAAGCTGGTTAGACCAGAGGATATTTTGTGGGCATCACTGCCCCCTGGTGAGAGTAGGAGGCCCAGTCTTGCCCCTGTAGAGCTGCTGCTGGATTTGAACCATCAATCCTGTGGGTCGCAGTCTTGCACACAACCACTATGCCACTGGTGCTTAGCCCCAAACCAGAGGATGTACAATGGTACAGATGGGAACCGGGAACATGAAGAATCCAGGACAGATGATCCCTTTAGGACCAGTGGGCAGTGGCGATACCAGGAGCATGGAAGGAAGATGGAGTACAAAAACCAATGATAAGGATCTACATAACCTCCTCCTTGGGGCACAGACAACAGGGAAGTAAGCAAAGGTAAATATCAGACAGTGTTCTATATGAAAAAATAATAATAATCTATAAATTATCAAGTCTTCATGAGGGAGTGGCGAATGAGGATGGAGTGGGAAAAGGAGGAACTAATACCAAGGGCTTAAGAAGAAAAAAAATGTTTTGAGAATGATGATGGCAACAAATGCACAAAGGTGCCTTGCATACAATGGATGGATGGATGGATTGTGGTGAGAGTTATAGGAACCACCAATAAAATGATTACAAAAATGAATCATCCATTTTTACATGGGTGAGTAGTCCATGAATAGTAATTTATTATTCCTACGTGTATCTTGGAGGAAGTGCAGCCAGAATGTTTGTTAGAGGCAACGATGACGAGACTGTGTCTCACAAACTGTGGGCATGGCGAGAGAGAGGCATCCCTGGAGAAGCCCCCCATGCTTTGTGAAATAGTGGGGCAGCAAAAGCAAGGAAGGTCCTGGATGAGGTGGAGCAGCACCAGTGACTGCAAACATGGTCTCACACCATGGACTGCAAGATTACGCAGGCCTGGCCAGTCCTTTGTGTCTGTTTCTCACAGAGTCGCTGTGAGTCAGAATCCACTTCAGGGCATCTTAATGACAACATCACCCACGATATAGACTCAGGTACCATAGAGAGTATCTATAAACTAGTATTTTATGTACCAGATGTTTACTGCAGCCCTCGGTTCTTTGATTATGGGTGTTCACTGTGTATTTTGATTGCATTTCATTTGATCCTTTTCTTTGATGCTACTTCACCTTGTGCCTCTCTGTCTTTCACTGAATCATTTTACTGCTATTCCCTGTGAACAACCTCTTGGTGAAGTTTAGCTGTTAGAAGATCATTAGCTGCTAAAATACATGAAGGAGAAATGGTAATGGCACATTAGCCCTAACTGGTACTTCCTTTAGAAAAACTCCATATCATAGAAAAAGAAGACTTCTCAGAAAAATGGGCAGCCTTTGAGAGGACAATTCTGACTGGTATAGACTATGAATGGATTTCCAGCAATTTTCGCCTATTAAATAGTGGCATGCTAGTTACTTATTGAACTATATTTTGTTCTGTTAATTTTTTGAAAAGCAGTGAGATCCTATTTGTACCTAAAAAGTGAATTAACATAATAGAGACAATTTTTTTATTTAAGACATCTGTAATAACTGATTTTAGAGCTCATGGGCAAGAGAAGTGGAAAATGATTGCTGGCTTTGAATCAACCCTTATAGATGCCCCCTGTGGCAGTCATGTGCTTATGTTAATTTTATGATTGAAATGTAGGGGTGGAGTCTAGCCTGTTAATCTGGAGATAGCCATTGAGTAGCCAATGAGGCCTTTATGTGGGCATGGCTTTCTCCTAAGACTTCTGGGAAATCTCACGATATTTCCCTCGTGAAGATGAGAAGCTATCTTTCCCAATTGTTGGGAGTTAGTTTCAGAGACAATCACGGACAAGACAAGCTGGCAGCTTCGAGAAGCTGGAGGAGCCAGCAGAGAGACCACACAGCTTTGCCCTGATGGAGCCAGTCCTCTGAAGCTGGGGCGGCCAGATGGAGACCTCTGCCAGCGATGAGTTGCTTCTGCTGTTGATGGACCCTCAGCCCTGGAGGCGAGGTGCCCTGCCAGCACCAGGATTCGGCACCCACTGACCTGTGACTTTGTGAGTCTGAAGAAGATTTTATAGACTGATTTCGAGCATATGGGTTAATATCAGATTTATGACTTTGGACTGGACTGGGATGCTTTCTCCATGTCCCATTCCTTTTGTATATAAACCCTTTCCTTATATCGATATGTGTGTCCTTGAATTTGTTCCTCCAGTCTACCCGGACTAACCCCCCCCCCCCTTTCAAGTTATATCCAGAGTTCTTTTTGCAATTTTTGTGGTTGATAGGTCTAGATATTACCTGCACTCCTCCAGGTAAGATTCCTTTCACTGCCAGGCACACACTAGAAGAATAAGATTGGCTAAGGACTGCTCTCTACTTAGACAATGAATCTGAACAAATGCTTTAGGAAAGAAGGACATATCTGATGCACACTCATTCTATTACTACGTTTTTCAACTGAGGATTCTTTTTAAAGGACTGTTGTTTCTGCATTCTAATCTTCTGAATGGAATTCAAAGTCTCTAATCTTTCTATGGCAAGCCAGCATCTCGAAAATAAACATATCACACAAATTAATGTGGTCACATGGGGATTAAAAGCTTTAGCACTGAAGTCATATTGTATTAGGTCAGCCTTGGTTTTCCAATTTGTGAGAGGTCACATAGAATGTTCTTTGGTCCCTTTAGTTTTTCACTTGTTCCCCTATCAAAGGGGTACAGTAATGCTGTCTGCTCCTCAGAGTTATGCAGGCATAAAGTACTTGAACGTAGCCTGTGAGGGATATGTTTTGATTATGATAACTATTACTTGAAAAGCACTATCATTTTTTTACTTTACCCTCTTGTCATCATATATACTTAAACATGTGTATTTATCTCAACTAGTCTCTCCCCAAAGCCCTTAACCACCTTACTTACAATGTGCTTTGACAAATACACCTATCACAGCCATGTCAGTTCTCATTTTTTTTAAAAAAAAGTATAAAAATTGCGTTCCACATTCAGTGGGCAAGAAAGCACCACTAATTCAAGAACATGCACATTGAATATTTTCTCCTGAGAATAGTGCTGTCAAAAAATTGAATGAAATTTCTCAAAGAAATTTCTGCTTTCAAAATGGCAGGTCCACATTTCAGGGATTCTTCCTGATAGGAAGTTTATCACATAATAAATTATGCAGAAACATCATATTCTCTATTGCTGCTGTCACACCCTAAACTCACAGAGTGCTGTGGATGCAGCACTGTTAAAAGGTGGTTGCCTAAGTTGACAAACATTGGACTAAATATAATGCCACACATATGGAAAGCAATAGAAACATCCTGAGACATTTTGCCATACTGGGTCTGCCCATACTCAAGGGCAAGGTAATGTGAGAAAAATGGCAGTGATCTGAAAACCTATATCAACACTTTGCTAGTCATATTTGAAAGGGATATTCTGGCCATTCCCATTGTTTTTAAATTATCTATTATACTTTGAAGTATTTTTGTTTTGTTTTTATTTTTAAAGCTTGTCACTTGAACTGCTCTGGGCGAGCAAATAGAAATACCTTAGAATGATAACTAGTTGGCAGCAATTTAAGTAGCTGGCCAGCTTGGGTATCTGTCAACAAATAACACTAATGGCATGTGATTTACTGAGAGTTTATTTGGAAGATTAATGGTATGGCACTGGATAGGATGTTTTATAACCTGACACCATTTGCTATCATGAGATCAGTCAAAACACAAAGAATTTTGAAAGTATAGAAATTGCATTGTGTATTTTACTAAAATATATATGAGTATATATGTTTGTGTGTGCCTGTGTTTGTATAGATAAGTATAAATGTATATGTGCATACACATTTATATATGTTGGGCTCAATTGTGAGGTTATGATACATTTTACTGTTTTAAGAAGTTTCAATACTGAAATATGTGTAAGAGGCTTTAAGGAAAAAATGTATTGTTCAAAAAGCAATGAGGCTTCAGAGTATTCTGTTGGCCCCACAATGAAAGAAGCAAGTTGAAAATGCCCCCTTTTATTTTTCTGACATCGAGTCCATGGATCTCATTGTCAATTTGTTTTACTTAGCACATGCTTTCATAAAGTATGGGCAAGGGACAGTGTATGATATTAAAAAATATTTAGAAGGATATGATATTTAAAGATGGGAATAAAAATACTCATTTTACCTTATTTAATGCCATACCTGCAAAACACTTTATAATTTGAGGATAGTGGACATCCTACTGAAACGGCATTTGAGCTGATCTTCAGTCCCTTCCAGAGAGATCCTGAGCGCAAGCTGACACATCCAGAGTCAGTTCTGCAGATCATCTCCTAATGAGGATTCTTCCAGAACATGAAGGCACTCCGAACGAATGGTTGAAATATGTGCGTACATTACCTTTATTTCGTTAGGTTGAATCATAAATAAGATTACTGTTTTCTGTTCTTCCTTCCCAGACCTTCTTACCTTTGATCATTTTCTTTTCAATACATCTAAAACTCTGCCAATAAATCTTCTGTTCTGAACTTTTGAAACTAATTCCCTCCCATTCTCACTCTCATTTATATTACATAGGGCTTCACCACATCACTATACTGGGCAGGGTTGTGTCTCTTGAAGAGGGATTAGCATTGGGGACAACAAGAGCATTGAGTCAATGCCGACCCTTAGCTAACCATTCTGGATTTATGGGACTTTAGCTGTTTACAAGAGTAGACAGCCCAGCCTTTTTCCCAGGAAGCTGTTGGTGCTTTGGTACAGCCCACCATGGGGAAACTCAGCGCAACACATAGCCATTACACCACCAAGGCTAACAATATCCATGAGTGGCCAATAAGCAGATGTGTTCACTCAAGCATTCTCTTATATTGCCAGCCTCTATTTTAGCTTTATTTTTGTCAACTACCTCTAAGTTGATTCTGTGTGCTGAGTAAAACTGTTCCAAATGTTTTTCAAAACTGTAATATTTGGGAAGCAAATCTTTGGAGGCTACTCTGTGTGGATAAAGCCATCAACTTTAGTTAGTAGTTGAAGGATTACTCATTCGAAAAGTCATTTCCTAATACTTCCTTGAACTCAAATGATTGCCATGGAGTCAATGTCAGTTTATAGTGACTCTAAAAGACAAGGAAGGCCCACTCTGTGAGTTTCTGAGACTGTAACTGTTTTCAGGAGCAGAAATGCCTGTCTTTCTCCCATGGAGGGACGAGTGGTTTCACATTACTGGCTTTCAAACAGCAGTCCAATGCATAGACCCCACATCACAGCTTCCTTGAATGCCAGCTTCGGATATACCTAGACTGAAAAGCATTGTATTATTATTTATTAAAGTTTTATGAACTCAAGCATAGGAACAAATGTGAGGTTGGCACAGGACCTGGCAATGTTTTCTTCTGTCATATCTTGTCACTATGGGTCAGAACCCACTGGATGGCACATAACACCAACAGGTATTCACGTGAGACCTTGTGCATACAAGGTAAAGGCTAGTGGTAGAGTGAGCGGATACTTTCATAAACCTCATGGCTGAGCCGCGTTTGCATGTACACACACACACACACACACAAACCACTTTTGGAGGTAGTTGACATAGACTGTCTGGTTTCAGGTCCTCTGAGAGGCATGTGCTAAGTAGCAATCTGTAATAATGTGTTCCACCAAAATAATCCCACAATGTAATAAGGTATTTAATTACTTTCCCATGTATGCAAAATTTTCACTTTGTTCTTTTTGCCCTCCTAGGTATTTTGAGGGTTGTCTATTAGTATTTCATATTTTCCTTTCTGCTCAAAAAGGAAATGAGTGCTCTGTTGTTCGTAACAAAGAACTCTGTCCATGTGCTGGATTTTTACCAGATTCCCTTGAAGCAAAAGCACCAACATAAAAACTGTATCAAATGCATCTGCCCTGGACTTTGAATCAGAAGCTAGTGATACAAAGAGCAAACTGGACAGTGACGCATCTTTGCTTTGGAGACAGTTTCAGTAGACACAACATCTAGTTTCCAGGGCAGCAGTGGATGATGCCAGAGGCATTGGAACAGTGGTAGGAAAGTCTTCATTTCTCAGGATAAATTCTGGATTTTACCACCTTCTCTGTGATATTGTGATACCCCCATACCTTCAGTAAGTCCCCTAACTGCTTAATTCCCTTAGAATACACTTATGTCACTTTTACCTGAAATTCATGACTAAATCCAGAGATTTAAGGTAAGTCCATAAATTTACCATCTGGAAATAGGGAAGGTGGAGACATCATGAGCAGAATTTAAATATTTCTTTGGATTAATTTTTGCCTATGTTCCACATGTGCTCCCCTTTTAATAGACCATATGAATTGGTTTCCTATCCTTTGCAAAAAGAAACTAATTGAACACATATCGTGGCAATGAAGAATGCAATAACTTACTTTGAAATATATTTAGGATGTTGTCTTAGGATTTGGGAATGGGGTATGAAGAAATATGCAAGACTGATATCTCCATGGGTATATAGGTCATCCCTACTTAAATATTTATGTAAAATCTAGGAAAGACCATCTCTCTCCATGTTCAGAATGTGTCTTGAACATTGTCAATCCTATAGTGTAGTTTTCTTTGAGTCCCTACTCTATTATATGGTCCCTCAGACATAACGAAAGATAAGATAGTTCTTTTTCTTTGCTTATTCTCCAATTGTCCCGTGAAGTATTTGAACATATGGATGTGTATGTGGACGTGTGTGTGTGTGTGTGTGTGTGTGTGTTGGGGCTCTGGTCCAATTTTAGAGAACTCTAAACCTGAGAGATCTGTTCTTCATAGTTTTAGTCTATATTTTTAGCATTTAAATATTCCCTTGGGGTATAACTCTCTCCTACAAATTGTTTGTCAAGATATCTACTGAACAGCAACATATACAGTGTAACTCTGTTTTTCATGTAACAAGATATTGTTGTTAGATAGGCTTCATAGTGACCCTGTGCACCCAGGCCTGCACCATTCTCATAATTGTGCTTACTCCTGAGCCCATTGCTAAGTTACTTTGCAGTAAAAAATAGTTAATTAAAATCCTCAAAGTCATAGTACTTAAAAAAAAAAAACTAAGTATAAAGAATCGATAGGAAAATCCCCCCTTTAGTTCCAAGATTCACACTAAATTAAATCTTAAAATTTCTGTAATAAAGATGCATTTTAAAAGCACTGACAAGAACACTATGTTCTATGAATCTGGTATTCCTCGAGGCTCACTGGTCCAACATGATCACTGAAGTAAAATGGGTGCATAAGCAAATGTGGTGAAGAAAGATGATGGTGCTCAGGCATCAAAGGATATATCGTCTACAGTCTTAAAAACCTAAAGATAAACAATAGACCATTCACTTGAGAAGAGACCACACCAACACAGAAGAAGCACAACAGCCAACATGGTCACACGATGGTGAAAGGTCTAGGCAATAGACATCAAATGGAGGGGGGGGGGGGACAAATATCAATGTGTTCACACACCCCCTAGGTGCCCACTGAGGACATGTGGGAGCATGAGCAAGAGCGGTGAAGAAAGCTGATGGTGCCCAGCTATCAAAAGATATAGCATCTGGGGTCTTAAAGGCTTGAGCATAAACAAGTAGCCATCTAGCTCAGGAGCAACAAAACCCACCATAAAAGCTCACTTGCCTGTGCGATCATGAGGTGCTGAAACAATCAGGCAGCAGGCATCAAAGAACAAAAATCAAAATCAATGGACCAATTAACTCCTGATATCACTGAAGACAAATGGATACAGAGGCAAACAAAAAGATGGTGCTCAGCTACCAAATGATTGAATGTCTAGAGTCTCAAAGACTTGAAGATAACTGAGTTGCCATTCAGCATGGAGACAGCAAAGTCCACAGGGAAGAAGCACACCATCAAGTGTGATCAAGAGGGCCCAAAGGGAGAATATATCGAGCATCAAAGAACAGGAATCACTTCATTACGAGTGAGGGGAGGGGCGGGGTGGGGACCTAAGGCTCACTGGTGGGTAATTGGCCACCCCTTTACAGGGGAGGCCTTTACAAGGAGAGAGACTAGTCAGAGTGCAGCCAGGCAGTGATGATGCATACAAGTTTCCACTAGTTCCTGAAGTCTCCCTACCCCAAACCATCATGATCCCAACTCTGCCTTGCACATCTGGATGAACTGGAGAAGGTATACTAGTGGAGAGGGAGGCTGGAGATATGGGGAAATCAGGATGAATGAGCCCTCTTGGGCCAGTGGTTAGATTAGAACTACTGGATGGGCGGAGAGAAGATGGGGTAGAGACAGAACCAGCTGCAAGGATCTACATATGACCTATCTGGAGGACGGGTATGGGGGAGTGGGCTGAGGGAGGTGTCAGGCAGGGTAACATATGACAGAATAATAATAATTTATAAAGTATTGAGGGTTGATGGGAGAGAGAGCAGGGAAACAAGGGACGGGTTGGAGGAACCGACACCAGGGGCTAGGGGACAGGGCGGATGTTTGGAGAATGATGACAGCTGCGGACGTATGAGGGTTCTTGTCACAGTATGTTTATTTATGTATTGGAAAAATTATGTATGAGCCCTTAATAAAATGATTTTTAATTAAAAAAAAGTACTGACAAGTATAGTAGTGAGAATTCTAAGACATAGCCAAAATTCCTGTTCTCAGGTATATGTGTTCTATGCAATATCTTTTCCTGGAGTGTGAGTAGGCTAGAAACATATGGAAAATAGTTATTACATACTCACTCCTTCTGTTTGATATAAGATGGATAGATAGATAGATAGATAATAGATGATAGATAGATAAGAGGCTCTTTTTTCAAAGCTATGTACTTATTTATCCACAAAACAACTATATCAATGCATTTGCCAAATGTGTGATTCCATTTTTGGAAGCATTTTTCAAACTCATCTGTTGGAATGACTGTCAGCACCTCCCTTGCTTTTTGTAATTGTTGTTTTCGTCTCTTCTATGTCATCAAATCACTGTTCTTCATGTGCCTTTTAATTGATGGAAATAAAAATAAGTTTCATGGAATGAGGTCAGGTGCCTGGGACAAGAGAGACAGTCCATTTGTTGTTGTTGTTTTGGTTTTTGCTTGGGGCATGCTGTTTTTTGGTAACACCTGACTCACTGAGATGGCTCAGTGGTGACAAAACCAGTCCCCTGGCTGTCACAAATTAGGTTGGTTTTTTTTTTCCCCACACACTGTTATGCAATCTTTTCAGAACTTCTAAATAGAAAGTTTGATTAACTGTATGACTGGGTAGAACAAACTCCAAATGCACTATGAGTCAATATTTTTGTTCCTTTAGGGAGTTGACAGACATCCAGAACAAAGTTTGTCATTATTTGGCATTTCATTTTCTTTGAAATGATAAAAATACTTGTACAATTGAATTTTTTCCCCATAGCACTGTCTTTGTAAGCTGTGTTCAACATCACAAGAGTTTCTGCAGCATTTTACCTAAGCAGGAAACAAAATTTTACCAACCCACTCTGTTCTCTTAACTCAGTCATCACAGGAAATGATGTGTGAGTGCAATTGCTTTTCCAAATATTCACTGTGACTAGAAAGAACCTTCCCCGGTGACACTACTGAGTGCACTTACTTGGAAAAAATTGTGAACTATGAAAGGTTCTTCTAGCAGAGCTTCCTCCCTCCCACCCCGTTTGATGGGGTCTGGATGGGGTCTACCCCCTTGTAGTATACCAGACCACTTGGTAGCAAAAACTAAAGGAAGATTTGCCCATTGACCTGAATTAATACTGCCATGTTGTGAGAGGGCTAGGAAATGGTACATACAGAAAACACCTTGTGTCAGCCTTCAGTTTCTGAATAGTCCCTCTGACAGCTAAAATTAGAAATGAGGACTTCTGCTCCCCAATTAAAAGAACCTGATTTCTCCCAATAATCCATGACCTGGTGCCTTAGATGAATTCACAACCCTGTCTAAGACTGTTTTCAGCTTGGTGAGGCAATGAGCAGAAGTTCCAAAAAACCATGCTCTGGCTTCTGACCCAAGGACATTGAAATAGAAATTGCAAGCTGTTTTAAGACCTTAAATTTGAGATAATTTCCTTTTCAGCAATAGAAAAATAAAATAGCATATCATTAGTTAATTTGATAGCTTTTTTCTCTCTTTCTCAGCATTATATAAATTATTAGAGTCTTAGAAATTAGCATCAGATTCAAGGAAATATATTATTAAAGTAGTAAATGTGTATTTTACCTCTCAAATTTGGTTTGGTTTCTTGAATGAAAGGATAAACGAAACAAGTCACTGGGTTCATGCAAAATTGGAGTATCAAACAAGGAAGAATTAGATTTGAAGTCTGAGAACATTTGAAATTTACTTATTAATTATTCATTATAATTATGATCTTATTATTAAAATTAATTATAGAAATATGAGAAAATACATAGCATATTTCTCTAGAATGAACAGTCTGTAACTATCATATTTGTTTAATAAACTATTTATATCTCGTGTATTTTCTCATCTATAATATGGAGCTACTTGTTTCATCTTACAGGGGTAAAGTTACAATTATGTAAAATATCCCGTACAGAATATATCCCACTGTTCAACATGAGATAAGAAGCTACAGTATAAATCATATCTCACTTAAGACAAACTTTCCCTAAACCATGTGGAAGTTATTCAGTAAAAATGTTTTCCTCATTCTTTTCACACTGATAACAAAGTACTGAACACTTCTAAGTTCATGAGCCCAAATGAAAATAATTTTTATTTAGTTCTTACATGCAGTAATACAATAAATGTTTATTTAACTCTAAAAAACATTTGCAGATATCTACCCAAATTTCAAGCTGGATTTGGAAGAAAATGTGGAAAACTGGATATTATTGCTGATATTAGATGGACATTGGATGAAAGCAGAGAATATCAGAAACATTTTTATTTGTATTTATTGACTATGCAAAGATGTTTAACTGTGTGAATCATATGAAGCTATGGATATTATTTCAAGGATTTGAAGCTATGGACACTCTTTCACTTCGTTGTACTCCTGGGGACCCTGTACAAAAATCAGGAGGCAGTCTTCGGAACAGAACAAGGGACAGAGCATGCGGGGTATATCATTTCACCAGAGTTATTCAATCTTCATGCTGAGAAAATAGCTCCAACTATATGAAAAGACTGCAGTATCAGGATGGGAGAAAGATTAATGAACCTATTATATGAGATGACATATCTGGCTTCCTGAAAGGGAGAAGAACTTGAAGTACTTACTGATGAAGATCAAAGACAACAGCCTTCAGTATAGACAGTAACTCACAGTGTAAAGAAAACAAAAAAATACTCAGAGCTAGACCAGTAGTCACCATGATAACAAAGAAAAGATTGAAGTCTTCAAGGATTTAATTGCAATTGGATTCACCCACAATGTACATGGAAACAGCTAAACTACACCTGACTCAGGCTATGGTGTTTTCAATAGTTTCAAATGTGTGTTAGTCCAGGTTGACTAGAGAAAAAAATTCAGGGCCAATCATATGCACATAATAAAGAGCTGTACATAAAAGAGCAATTTTATATTAAGAAAACATGTCTAGGTTTGTCCAGATCAAGTCCACAAGTTCAATATTAGCTCATATCCCAGATACCACTCTATAAATTCCTCTTCAGATTCATGCAACACATGCAATGGAAGATCACAAGCCAGTGGGTGATAAGTCTTGTGGATCCAGTGGTAGTGCAGGATCTCAGGGCTGGCTATAAGCGTAGCTCCATGTGGTTTGTCAGCAGGAAGATAAAGTGTGTGTGTCCCACCTCCGGGAGCAGACTGGAATTCCCAGAATCCTCAGGAGAAAGCTGTACCCACACAGAGACCTGATGACCTGTCTGACAGGTTAGACTCCCTCCCTTTAACCAATTTAACAAGTTGATACGAAATTATGTAACTACCATAATATGCCTGTGAAAGAATCACACTTAGAATAATCAATATATTTGAATTATGAGGTTGGTGAGGAAAGTGAAAAGCACCATGGATTTTCAGAAGAATGAACAAATCTGTACTGGATGTAAAAAGCTACACTGCTCCATAGAAACAAGGGTGAAAAGATTTCATTTTACTTACTTTGGACATTATCAGGAAAGACCTATTGTCCCTAAAGAAAAAGAACATGCCTATTGGATAAGCAGAAAAAAGATAGCTCTTTCAGGAGATGGGCTGACATAATGGCTATGACAATAGACTCAAACATAACAATAATTGTGAAGATGACACAGGGTTGAGGAGTTTTATTTCTATTGTAAAATAGGTCACTGTAAGTCACAACCAACTCCAAGACACCTTAGAATAGAATTAAAAATAGAAGTGTATTTATTTGGGAATCACAATTTGCAAATATTTTAAAAGTCACTTATTTTATCACAATTATAATAAATTATGAAATTCAAAACTTCTTAAAATAACATTAGGATGCCTAAATATACATATGGGGGAATTATTTAACCTTTACAAAATCCAGACTTCATAGTGGCTACATACTCTGGTTATATCTGCTATGGTACTTAAAACTGGACTCTTCAAATCTTTCTTTCATGGAGAAGTCATTCTTTCACAACATTTCATTCATTTTGTATTTCCATCATATGTTCTAGAAGCACGAAAAAAAAATCTTAGCTTGTTATATGCTTTGAGACAGTGAATGATGGTGTGAACCAATAGAAGAGTCTGCACATAGATATTTCAATGAATATGCCTGGAAGAAAATAGAGAATCATTTCTGGTGGAAGATCAATATGAAATAGAGGTATGATTGATATTGATGATATGAATTTATATGACCATTATGCATAACATCACATTTACAAATACATACACATTTTTGTACAGATTTTGAAGTTCACCATATATTATCACATTTGTTCCTATTGGTTTATTACAAATCCACCAGCATTCCAACTACTAAGGGCTGGTTGTTATGTTTTGAATTCTTTTTTATGTCACTGAAACTTACTTAATTTTCAATAATATAATTATGTAGTAACTTAAATTTTAACTGAAGATGCAAAAACATTCAATTATTTCTAAACAAATACTTGTGCATATAACAGGACAGAGAATCCTTTATAAAGAACAATAACTCTTTAATAATCTACATCATTTGAATACTAATGAAATCACACCAAAGCCACAGTCATGTGAATTTTGACTCAGATGACACTGTGGAATTACTCTCTAGGGTTTTATTAATGGCAGTCTTTACAGATGCTGAGTGTCAGGTCTTTCTCCCCCAACACTCCTGATTGGGTTCCTGATTGTCACCCTTTAGATTAGCCAGTAACAGTGGTGCTATAATGATTCCTTGGAAAGTAATGTTTTCATGTGACAATATATTTACTAAAGCTCATTCAGAGCAAATTATCAAATCTTTTTCCCTACAGAGTGGCTGGTAGGTTTCAAATGCTGACCTTCGGGCAAGCAGTCCAGCACTACAAGTACTGCACTACAGAGTCCTTAGCACAAAATAGCATCTGTTATTGTGTTAGTTTGGGTAAACTAGAGAAACAAATACATAGACATGCATATGGATATAAGGGTACGGTTGATATACAAGAGGAATAGGACATTAAGAAAGCATCCCAACCCAGTCCAGTACCAAGTCATAAGTCCGATATTAGCCCATATGCCCAATCCCAGTCTATAAAGTCTCCTTCGGACTCACGAAGTCACAGGTCAGTGGGTGCAGAATCCTGGCGCCAACAGGAGTCTCCCCATGGTTCCTCACTTTTAGGGCTTAACAGCATCCAGTGGTGGTAGGAGCAACTCAGCCCTGGCAGGAGTCTCCTCATGGCTTCTCCAGTTTCAGAGATCTGGTTCCATCAGGGTAAGGTTATGTGGTTTCTCCTCTGGCTCCTCCTGCTCTTGGGACGCTGCCATCTTGTCTTGTCCATAGTTCGTTGTCTCCGAGACTAATTCCCAACGACTGGGGAGATAGCTTCTCATCTCCACCAGGGAAATATCGCAAGATTTCCCAGAAGTCTCAGGAGAAAGCCCTGCCCACACAGAGGCCTCATTGGCTACTCAATGGCTATCTCCAGATTAATAGGCCAGACTCCACCCCAATATCTGAATCATGAAATTAACATAAGCACATAATGGCCACAGCTATGTATTAGCCCTGATCTATAAGAGCTTTGAATCTTTTTATCATTCTATGAATATTTTGCTAGTGATACAGCACCTTATATTTTTGTGGCACAACCACTTTTACAAACTGATTTTACACCAATGAAATTCTAGCTCTTTCATTATTGTTACTCATTTTCCAGAAAAGACACTGAGCATTATGCCAGAAAAACAATAAAAGGGTGTAGGTTGAAACGGAATTCCTTATCCTAAGTCTAGGCCTATAATTTCCTTGCAAAAATGTAACCCAAACTAAATGTACTGCCACCAATTGGATCCTAACTCACCATGTCTCATACCCTATAAGACAGGTAGAAACTGTCCCTATGGTTCTCCACGGCTAATGTTTACAGGGGCAGAGAGTCTCCTCTTTATGCGATCAGCTGGTGACTTTGAAGCTAGCAGCTCAGCATATAACCCACTATCCCAACAGAGTTTTTTGTTGTACCTGAATACATGAGGGGAAATAATTGCAATAATGGGAAAAGCAAGGGGTTCTAATTCTTTGTAGCTTTTACAGAGTTTTCTGTGAAAATAATGATATTGTTTGGGTTTTGTGCAAGCAAGACAATTTATATGAGAAACATTTGTCAAGATGAATGTAAATAAACATTCATGTCATCAACTGTGCCAACTAAGGGTCCTACAGTAGATTTATATTAAAGTGTGCCCTACATATAAAACCTGCTGCTGCTGAGTTAAGACTCATAGTGATCCTCTCATGCAAAAACTAATATGCTCAGAGAATCTTGTCATCCAATATTGAGGTGTCCACCTCCACTCTGTTGTAAGCCTCACACATTCAATGTCAGAGCAAATGTGGAGCGATGATGGCGTGCTTTCTTCAATTAAGTGGTCTATATATGCGATATCTTGGTTTTTGAGAAATATGTCTTTTTAACATTCACCCAGGAGCACTAATCAAAACATTTTCCTCACTTTATTTGCCCAAGAAAACCCCAAGCCACATTATGTCAATAAGCATCATGGACTGAACCAAATACCCCTTTATGCTTGCAATTTCGAAACCCATCAGAATATATCCTCCTCCTCACCGCGTGATCTTTCTACCAGACTTTCTACAACCCCAAAGCCCTGCCTGAAGGATCACCCAAATGAAGTCTACACCACGTAGACTTAAGTAAAGCATTCATTTGTTCCAAAGATCCTTACTGGACACCATCCGAATGCCAACCAATGTAGTGGACACTGAGCCACACAATCACATATGTGTAGTTTCAAAAACCAAGGCCCCCGATTCTATTCTGAAAACCAACATGAAATACAATCCAATCTAATATGTACTACAAAACTCAATGCTTGAATGAATGGATGCCTGATTAATCTCACTGGGGCCCTTCATACTCAAGAGGCAAAACGAGCTAGAACATCAAGGAGAATTATAAAACGGGGCTCAAACCCAAGGGAATCTCAAGCCAGAGGAATTTCATGAAATGAGATATAAAAGAAGGAAAAACAACAAAGATCTCAAGGGCTGTAAATACTTACATGGTCCTGGTATGTTTTATATAAGAAAGACAGTAGGAGAGACATTTTGATCTTGGTGTCACCATGGAATGCCAGTCTGCCCGATGTTACCTGTATTGTAAGGGGAAACCCGACCCAAAGTCTTGCTTCTGTCAAGCTGTCCCTGATGCCAAGATTCACGTCTTTGACCTGGGCCAGAAGAAGGCGAAGCTAGAGGACTCCCCACAGTGTGGCAATATGGTGTCGGATGAGTACGAGCTGCTCTCCTAGAAGGCCTGGAGGCTGCCCGCAACGACGCTAGCAGACCCATGGTGAAAAGCTGTGGTAAAGAAGCCTTCCACATCCAGTGCGGCTACAGTCCTCCCACATCTTCGCATCAACAAGATGGGGCTGTCAGGCTCCAAACTGGGATGTGAGGTGTTTTAAGGAAACCTGAAGGCATGGTGGCTAGTGTCAGATAAGAGGAAGAAAAAAAATGTACAAAATGATGACTCATGATTTTTTACTTAAGTGGTAGTTAGTTTTGGAATCATTTATGAAAAATAAAACGAGAGATTATCATCCAGAAATTTTGAAGTAATGTCTTAAACCAAACCTATAAACATTTGATTTAATACTGTAATTCTGAGTTGGATATTTTTCACGATAATATACATTTCACTAGAAATTGGAAAGCTAGCAATTTCTGCAGTGGCTAAAATTGGGCCATCAGATCTACAGACGATGGTAACATTTTATTTAGCTGTGCAATCAGAATAATTATCTTGGTTGATGCAACATTAGAATACCATGAATCGCATGAATAGTTATAATTGGGCAATTAGCTCTGTAACTCATGGCATAAAATCAGAAGTACAAAATCTCAAAATAGGTAACCAGTACGACTACATGTAATCACTTGAATTTAGATTGTAGGCAAACATCATGCTAAAATAAATGAAGTCAATTACATAGATGCTGATATAATTAACTAGAACTCCATAGATAT
Organism: Nesogale talazaci; assembly: GCA_004026705.1. NCBI lineage: Eukaryota > Metazoa > Chordata > Mammalia > Afrosoricida > Tenrecidae > Nesogale > Nesogale talazaci. Next base: position 23,098 of record PVJH01013154.1, read on the forward strand.
TTATTAGATATTTGAACCACTGATCCCTGCTTAGGGGACCTGGTTGTATAGTGGTTCCGTGTTTGGCTGTGATTCAAAAGGTCAGCACCTGGGAAGACCTGCTCCTTGGGAGAATGGCCTTGGAAACTCTGAGATGCAATTCTGCTCTGTCCTAAAGCGTCCTTGCGAGTCCGCGCTGACTCAAGTGCACTGGGTTAGTGAGCTATTGACTACAAAATAAATGAACTTAACAGAGATATTATTCATGCATTCCTTCTAACTGTTGTTACTGAGTGACTACTAAGGGGAAGACATTTAAGAATGTGAGAAAGCCTGTGAAGAGTGCAACAATTCACAGTAAAGAGATGCAATAGTTTACATGCCCTGATCCCTGGAACCTCTGAGCAGGTTACCTCATGGCAAACAGGGTTTTATAGATTCAATGAAGCTAGGGGTCTTGGTAGGGAAAGATGACCCTGCATTATGTGGTGAGTCAATATGATCACAAGGGCTCTCATGAGAGGTATCCAAAAGAGCCAGTGTCGGGGAGGTGCAATGATGCGAGGATGGAAGCAGAGTGTTGGAATTAGAAAGAAGCTTGAAGATGCTGGATTTGAAAGTGGAGGCCAGGTCCACGAGCTAATGAATGCAGGCAGTCTTTACAAACTAAAAAGCTAAGGTAATACATTCTCCTCAACAACCTTTAGAGGGTCTTCCTACATTCAGAAGTACAAGATAATATGCATATATGTATTGTGTTACCTTGCTACCTTTGTGGACTTCGTAACAGCAACAAGAGGAAATTAATGAGAACTAATCAAGGAACTACGTGTAAAGTGGGAAAGAAAGCACTGTGTTCTAGAGCTTCTCATTTTAAACATGATTCTTAAATTGAAGTATGATCAGGTTAATTTCCGTAAAGTACATTTTATTAGTCTGGTGTGATGGGTAGGTTTGTTATGCCAACATCGTCACAGAAGATTGATGGGTCTGTTGTGACGGCACAGCCAATGAACACATAGGATGAATCGAAGGGCAGAGATAGGAAGGGCTTGGCGAGTCCCACTCTCTTGCTTCCAGATCTTTGGACCAGAGAGCTGCCTTGTCCGTCCTGTGCCTCGACCTCCAAGCAACACTGCCCCTGAGACACCTAATCGTGGACTGTGGAGCTGTGAGTTGAGGTTCCTTCAAGCCCTACTTCACCATGCTCCTGGGATATACATCTCTTGAGCTGGGGACTGTTGGACTCTGTCATCTGGCTGACTGTTGGCGACCTGCTCTGCTGTTTGCTGCCTGTGACCAGATAGCCTGGATTGCTCTACAGAGGACTACTCAGCGGCCCTCAAGACTTGAAGGACTGCCAGTCTTCTAGCTGCCTCACGCAAGTGAGTTGCACCGAGCAATCTGTACTGTTTTATAGATAACTAACTGTTTCTTTCTTATCTTACATACCTTTCTCTATATATATATAAAAAGAATTACTAGTGTCCTGATTTTTATTTCTCAAAGAGAACCCTGCCTGACACATCTGGGTAGTCTACAGATACCAATTCATAACCATGCATATATATATATAAGAGTTTTATATAAAGGGTAATTGTGTATTAAGAAAACATCCCAATCCAGTCCATTCCAGGGTCATAAGTCCGATATTAGCCCATATGTCTGGTACCAATCTATAAAGTCTTTTTCAGACTCACACAACACATGCAATGATGCCAAATGCAGAACAATCACAAGTCAGTGGGTAGAAAGTCTTTGGATCCAGTGGTGTTGTAAGCATCTCAACTCTGGCAGGGGTCTCTTTGTGGTTTCTCTGGTTTTAGAGGTCTGGTTGCATCAGAGCAGGTCTATGTGGCTTTTCCAGCTCAGGACACTAGGGCAATTCTATGTGTCTTGTCAGGTGCAGTATCTCCTAGGGAAGTCAGGAGAGAGAGAGAGAGAGAGAGAGAGAGAGAGAGAGAGAGAGAGAGAGGTCTCCCACTTCCAAGGAGGACATTTCACATTTCCCAGAATTCTCAGGAGAAAGCAATGCCCACACAGAGGTCTCATTGGCTATGATCTGATTGACAGACTAGACTCCATGCCATTGAGTAATAATTCTCTCAAATGGACAACAGATTATGTAACTACTGCATACACCTAGTGATTTCTTTCACTACCAGAGTACAAAATCTATGGCCACACTTAGAAGTCCTCAAACAATCCATTCTGTGTGTATTTTTCCAACTTCACAGAACTTAGGTTTTCCCCTTGATCTTAACACTCCAGCTATGCAGTTCTTTCTTCAGTTGACTCATATTCCCTACTCCAGTGCAAGACTTTTATACTAGCCGCCTAAACATTCCTTTCATGCCACCCTGCAATTCATTCAGTTCATTAATATTAATCCTTCAGATCTGGATACAGTTATCACTTCATTAGTTCTGTGAATTTTAGGTAACTATATGGTAGGGAGTGTTTAAGCTAACTTAAACATTTGGGGATGGCAGCAACATACCTTATCCTTCTACTGTCTTGCACACTGGGTGTGTTACACCCAGTCATCACAAAATAACCACATGCAAATAAGAGGCAAAACAATCATTGTAATAAAACTTATGTAGTCCAGACACTGAAATAATTCTTTTGAAATTATGATGACTAAAATGTTTAAAATTGTAATGAGCAAGGCTGAAAACTTGCATGGGCACATGAACAATTTCAGAACTAAAAACACTAGTACAGCATACTTTGGACAGATTTATTGTAGTCTTGATACAGAAATTAAAACAGTGTGTTTGAAAATAGGTCAGTGGAAATTATTAAACATAAACCCAAAGGAAAATAACAATGAATGAAAACCCAATGGTAGTACATGGTATCCTAGAGTGTGGGATGACCTCAAACTATATATTATGTATAACGTCCATTTCTGAAAATAAGAATGATGAAATGGAAGACAAAAATTGAAGAAACAATAGTGACAATTTTGCCAAAGTAAGGTCTCTTGGTGACAGAATGGTTGTGCGCTCCGCTTAAGGTCAATAGTTTGAATCTTCAAGTCACTTTGTAGGAGAAAAGAACTAGTGATCTCCTTCATAAAAGTTGCTTAGCTACAACCCAAGGAACCCTGGATGCACTTCTATAATGTAAGATCATGATGTGTTCAATCAACTTAGTAGCACACAACAGAAACACAACAGGATAACAAACAGAATATCAGATATGAAAGCTCTTCATAGTAAGACTGAAAGCCAAAAATAGAAAATGGGCACTGAACTTCCACTCAGAATGAACTAAAAAGACCCATGATCATAAGTGTGAAGTATTTCACCTGCACAAGGAGAAAATCTTGAAAGAGGCCAGTGCAAGGAGATTCATTAGAGGAACACAAACAAAAACTACAGCAGATATCTCTTAAGAAGCCATGAAAACTGAAAAGCAAAGGCATGGTAGCTGCTTTGAAGTGCTGAAATAAAAACATTGTCCATCAGACAACTTATGTCTAATGAAATGTCTTTTTTAAATTATGAAGGAATAAAGACTCAAATAATCAAATCCAGTGGAGTTTATTACAGGATACACTCTCCAGGAAATATCAAAGGAAATTCTTCAAACACAAAGAATACAGTGCCAGACAGAAATGTGTATCCACACAAAGAATTTAAGAGCATTCAAAATGTACTTTATTGCTTTTGAAAATATGCCAGTCCCAATTAATTGCAACCCTTTCAAAACCAACCCTAAGCCACCTGGATCTGGATCTCAGGCAGTCTATATTGCATCTTCTATTTATAGGACACCCCATTGAATGTCACGATTTCCATTTCTCTACTGGAAACATAATGCTTTTTTTGAGACTGTCAAAGTGTATTTTCTCACATTATAAAAGGTAAAATAAAAAATTTTCTTGATCAAGCAATTTTCCTCTAATATGAAAGTTATACCCCATATAAACATATCATATATAATATGACCATAGTTAAGAAAAACAGATTTTATAGACATCTAAAAATATGTTGCATTTAGAAAAAATATACCACATTATTTATACAAATGAGACTGTAGGAAGGTTGAATGATATAAAATTGCATTTTATTGTAGGTTAAGCAAGTTCAAATATCATCAATTTCATGAGTCAATAAAGCATGATTTGACATGTATCACACAGTATAATACATGTTGCTTGTGAGTAATTGCTTACACACATTTTTTTGAGAACACACATAATGTGCTCAAAGTAACTATATATATATAATATATATATACACACTATTTAATCCTCAAAATAACTCCAAGGCAGATAATGTTATAACAATTACTTTGCAGCCAAATATATTGACTATCAAGAAGATCGTGTAAAATAATAAAGGGTAAAGTCTTAGTTATGCATTATTAAAAACAAGCAGCTAAAGATACAAATACACTGTGTGAGATCTGGAATTTGAATAGTAAACCGTTATACTCTAGACCAATCTTGGCAGTTTAGAATTTTCTGTTATAATCGTTTATATATTTATCTGGAGGTTTGAAACATCTCATTTTTTGCTTTTCATTTGGAAGAAAAAAGGATGAATGATACTCCCTTAGTTTTCTTGATCTTTCTTCTCTAAGGCACATGCGTCCTTAAGTGACCTTCAACGTTCTTTATAGCAGCTCTTGACAATAACAACTAACCCTGATGTGACCAAAGAGCTATACAAAGGAAAGGGGGCTGAAAAAGGAATCCAAAGAACATGGAATGCCTATATTCCATCTCTACAGGCACTTGAGGTTTTCATAGTAAATATTTCAGGCTTCCAATCATCATAGAAATGCTTAGTCTTCTGCTTACGAAAGATAATCCCTCCTTAAAGTTAGTGAACGGTAACAGCAGCAAATGTAAAACTCGGGAAAAGTAAGCTAAAAACGGGAACATAATCAACTCATTTCACTTTGCATTCTGCTTGAATTTCTGATCACTGCTTCCAAAAGCCTATGATGTAGTAGGAAGGAGTCTGAAATCCATTTATGAGTTTTCACATAAATGCAATGTCCATTGAATTCTTTCTATTAATTGACAATGTGAATCCCTTCACTGGTGGGGCTCAAATCACTAACCTTTCAGTTAAGAGTCAAGATCTTCACCCATTAGATTTGTATTCATCATTTAGGTCACCCAAGATTACTCTCTCTCTCTCTCCTTCTCCCTACTCTCTCTCTCAAAAAACAAACAAACATAGAATTAAAAGATAGGAGAATTTTCCAAAGATTTTTTGAAACCCTTTCACATAAATGCACACGTCTCTGTTTCCCTTCTCTACTCTTATCTTTAATCTCAGCTCCAGAGATGGGTAAGGCACAGTCATCTGTAAGGACATTTAAACCAGAGCTTCATTTAAAGTAACTTCAGTTTAACTTAGAACTTTATGCAAACAATGAGAACATTAGTTATGGATTAATAAGCCCATGCTTGGAACAAAAATAAGGTAGAAATTTAGAAATACTCTAAAACTGATACAGTTATAAATATATACAGCTACCTATAAATAAGATATTCTTCCAATTCTTCCACAATGAACTAGTGAAAATTTTTAGGCAGGGATGGTAAAAAATAGTCTGTCCACAGAACAGTCTCACTAAATCGTGTTTGTGCTGGTTATTTTGAATCCCAGCCTTACGAATACCCAGAGAAGGTGCCCTCGTGCAGATGAGTCACTTAAATGTTTGTTTGCACTGAATTATTCTGCTTCCGCTTAAATGATGGAAACTTTTCCTAAACTCTCCAGTGTACCTTGGATTTTACTAAGGTCCATAAAAAATTCTGACAATGTGATGGAAAAAGTTGTTTTACTCTCACAATTATAAGCATTTTTTTTACATTCTTCTCTACAGTGATTGCAAGTAAAGCTCACACCCAGTCTTAGCTTATAAAGAAACCTAGTGTCACCACTGACAACTATGTAGGAAATGTGGAAGGGAGCTGCCTGCTGGAGAAAAGGCACGCTAGAAAGTCCACCTGGTTATGATCGACTCTATGCATCAGATTCCTGCAACAAGTGAATTTTTACTGATGCATTAAGATGCCTTTTCTTTAACTCAGTAATGCTGTGCTATTCATTTGCTTATGAGACAAAGGAGAACATTTAACCCATATGGTTTAAAGAGGAACGAATAGGTCAAATTCTCTAAGATCAGTATCAAACTCCTCAGCAGCCTAGAAAATTTCTGAGAAAATGGCCAGGCTTTGAGTAGAAACCCTGCACAGGCTACTGGAAGAATGCCTAAATGACATTAGCAAAATCAAATTTTAAGAAGATTATGACAAAAAAAGTTATTATATCCAAGGCTCCAAACAAGCAGAGAAACAACCACCATCACTTTTTAGGTCTTTATCTTGTTGTTGTTTTTTGTGGCATCACTGCCTGGGTGGGAGTAGTAAACCCAGCCTTGCTCCTGGAGAGCTGCTGCTGGATTTGAACCATCAGCCCTGAGGGCCGCAGTCCCGCACACAACCACTATGCCACCAGGGCTCAGCCTAGGTCTGTGTTTAATGATGTCCCCAAAAGAGTGAAAGCAGGAAAATTGAGAACAATGCAACCAACCAACCCTAGAAGACAAAGAGAAAGATAAGAAATTAGGGATAAAGAAGAGCTAAAACTTAAGTTTTACACTGTTAACAGGGCTGCATAAGAAGCACTCAATTTTATGGGAAAATGGTCACTTCAGAATTAAAAATTCCATAGTGGACGAGATATTGATGCCAATGTTTGGGGACTCACTCATGGTGGAAAGCTAGGAAGTAAGCTTCTTCATTTATTCTATTCTACATTCTCTTTATGAAAATATTGTGTATTTCTAACATATATAGCTAAATAAAATAAGAGAATAGAGAAAGAGAATTGGAAGTATAATTATCTAGGTCTAACTAGATCCCATACTCCTACTCAAAATTGTAAGTAGTTACACGTTACACATACCTTTGAATACTAAGCTGTTCAATGATTTTGTGTAACATATTTTCTGTAATGCACCTACAGTATTTTTCCTTGTAACTTGACTATTGAACAATATTGTGTATTTTGCATAAAACCTTCTCTGGAAATATCTAAACAAATCACCTGATCTGCAATGCTTTCAATGAAATATTTGCAAAGTTGAAGGAAATCGAATTAAGGTATTGGAAGCATCTCCAAGTCTCCTTTACTTTGCTGTCTTGTAATGTCTTTTAGAAAAGAACATTGGACGCACAGGACACCCTTCCAATGTCTTACAAAGCTAACGCACAGACAGGAAAGAATTCCCCAATCTTTAAAAATCTCCCCTTCCTAGCAAAGACAACCAGAGACATTCATTCATTCATTCATTCATTCAACACACTTCATTGTGTTCCCATGACTAATCCAACAAGCCTTATGTCTATATCCCTCTATATAGACTCCTTACATTAGTCCCAGAGAATTCAATAAGGTAAAACACATGCACACCTTCTCATGGTTGACATTTTGGGAATTAAAATAGCGATTTGATACTGTTCCATGATCCTTGTTATAATTGCTGAGAGACTGTCAGTAATACCCAGAGTACTGGAGAGGCCTGACAAATGAGTACAATATCACCTCAGATGAGATGCTCCACAATGTTGATTCCACTATGACATCAAATGACCTACTTTTGCAGGCCACTCAAACAGATTTTGCTTAATACTCCTTCAGAGAATGGCAAAAATCTGGCTCAGGAGCAATGAGCTGAATTCCAAAAGGGCTTGGTGTCTCCACACTTCTATCACCATATTTCCATGGAAATGTGCACATCCTGTGTCCACTTGGTATGTGCATGTATGGAAACAACTTTTGGGTTTTATACCCTATTGTGCTACATAGCATACATACATGCTGTGTGATGTTGAGTTAGTGCAACTCAGAGCTACCTTATAGACAACAGCCTGAAAGTCTGCCCATTCCAGTACTCTCCACTTAATTGCAGTCATGTGTCCCAGCCCATTTTTGTAGCCACTATGTCATTCCATTCCATTGAGGTGCTTTAGAAATGTACAAAATAAAACTTTTGTACATTTTCCTGGCACCAAGGATAATTTTGACAACTAGCTTAAAATGATTTTTGTACACAGATGGATGTGTATATATATATATATATATATATATATATATATATATATATATATATATATCAGAGTAAACTCCTCTTACAGATTGAAATAAGAGTGTCAAGGTGGAGGTCAAACACTGCATTTGAGGAGTAGGCAGATATATTTGGAGTAGTGGCCGTTGATGAGTGACTGACAAGCAGATAGGGAGAAATAAATATGTATGTGAAGGATTTCAATTATTCATGTTTCTTAGGAAGCAGTTCAGTTTTAACCTCTTGGCATCTCATTTTCTGTCTGTTACTTTTGGAGGTAGACTAGCAAACCTAAGGAAGAAAGTGTATTTTTCACTAAAACCTCTGTGACATGGAGTGCTGTGACAGGACAGCCTCACACAGTTCCTGGGAGGGCAGAAAAATCCATGTTACTTTGAATAAAAAATGTTCAAGTGCATTTAAATCACTTATCTAAATTTATGATCATAAAATCATGAATTATGTTCTCTCCATTTTTGCAATTAGATGGTACAACAGATGGTGACAATTTACAAAAACATTAGCATTCTGGATAAGACAAGTTTAATAAATTTGTCAATGAATGTCTCCGGGGCTGGGGAAAAATGTTTATGTGCCAAAAAAGATAGGTCAATAGGTTTTCAGGAAGATATCAACTGGGATAAGAAGGGGATTACATTTCCATGGTGGAATTCTGAATCCTGATTTGTGAAGGTTTTTATGAGGGCGATAACTCTAAAATCTAAACAAAATCATTTAACTGAGGCCTACACCATATGTCAAGTGTAGAACTGCCAGGAAAAAATGTTTATAGAAAAAAATTGCCAAACATCTGTCTTTTAACCATCTCAACTCAGTAACATCAGGTCATCTGGGTTTAGCTTCTCTTTAAAATCCAAGCAGTGGAAACCTATCCAAATCAGAATCAGCCCCAGGTTGAGTATTCAAAGTTTTTCCAGGTTACACAAAATGCACCTCTTATGAATGAACTAATATATTCTTTCCAACAACAACAACAAATTCTATCTATTCATAGTTTCCTATGTCATTAGCTTCACAAAAAATGTTTTTTACATGAGGGAACAGTCTATTCCCTTAGCTTTGTATGCACATGTCCTAGTCACATTATAAGACAATACACGTCTCTTCAAAATGATGTGCATGTCGACCATGAATGTTCTTCCCAAATTAGTCTTGACTCCATTTTTCCCGATGGAAACAACCAGCATAGAATAATCAATATGTGTTTTAACATGTTAGTATTATTTTAATAACCCAAAAATGCAATTTTAAGGAAATATTAACTATGTCTTACTGATAATTATGGTTTCAGTGCTGTGCATCAAATAGTGAAGTCTTTTATAAGAACCATCATATAATATTACATATCAACTCAGGAGTATATGCTGTATGTTATAGGGAATGCAGGGGTGTGGTGGGTAAACATTTTAACCGCTTGCTTCTGAATTTACATGCTTTCTTCTGATTAGGTTAATAAAACTACCGCTGATTTGACACCAAGCAGTACAGCACATTTGGAAAATATTTAGCATTTATTATCTAGTTAATCTCACCACAACTGTAGGGTGTAATATTAGCAAGTTATGTCAACTGATTTCACATCTGTTAGCGTTGAATCAATTCTGATTTGTGGTTGGTCAGAGTAGAACCATACATCGTTTGGTTTATGATGGCGGCTTTCTTCTGTAGTTACTCTGCGTGAGTTCAAACTGCCAACTGTTTGGCTAACTGACACGTTCACTTTCCACCTGTATCACCGGGGCCCTCTGTCAATTGGCTGCTGCTATTATTGCAAGGTGGGATCCAGTTGGTTCTGATTCATAGCCACCGTATGTAAAACAGAAGCCAATACTGCCTGGAATGACACCAACACGACAGTGCCAAATTTGAATCCACCACGGTGTCAGTCCATCTTATGGATAACCTTTCCATTTCTGTTTGCTCTCTCCTTTTCCAAGCGTGATGTCCTTCTCTGGGGACTGGTAAATGGTTCAGGTAATGTCAAATATCACTCACTGTGCATTTACTTATTTGATATAGCTCTTCTAGCCATAGTCTCTGTAGCTCCCGCCAAATGACTTTTTCCTGATAGGCTCTGGGTAAGAGAAGGTGAGGGAAAGATACTAACAAGATTATGTGGATTCAGCTGTGATTATATGAATTCAGCTGTGAGTGGTTATTAAGAGTTGGAAATATAATGGGGGCATTGGTCAATTTAGCTCAACATAAAAATCCTGCGGGGTTTTTAATGAAGCATCTTAGCAGCAGGAATGAGGAATTCTCTACCATTAGGAATGAAGAGCTAGGATATGAATATACACTGTGTACCCCAAGAGACTTCTGTATCCAACCTCCTAAATACTTCCTGAGACAGAAAGTTATAACAGTGAGAGAGGTGACAGATGTGGTGCAGAACCAAGAGGTGGTGAGAAAACAGGAGACAGAGGTTAGGATTCTGGAACTGTAAAAAAGGACAAGTTGCAAAACATTTGTCTGCTGTTGTTGTTTTAATGTTAAAAATTTTGAGTATTAATTTATAATATCATTGTTTGCATTTTACATCCAAGGTTACAGTAAAGCAAAGAAAACCAGGAAATAAATAGATCAATCTTGTGTTTCAGACTGATGATCTTGTGTATTGTAACCCAACAAGTAAACATTGGGTCACCAGGGCTCCTGTAAACAATACTTATATCAATATATCAATGTAAAAGGTATCTCCCAAAGGCTTTAAGAGTATTATGCAAACTTTATGTACTTCTTATAATAACTTTTTTTTATTTTTTATTTTATTTATTTTTTTAAGGCATCACTGCCCTGGTGGTGGGAGAATAACTTTTAAGATCTAGAAAACAAAAAAAGCAAATCAATCATAATACAGCCAATAATTAAATATGAAAATGGAACTATGCATCAACCTTCTTTCTTTTTCCATTTTGGAAAAAATAGTCATTTTGTATAGGGAAATATATTTATGCTAATATAAAATGGCTTTATTGCCATTACATTAAATGGGTTATTTTAATTTTTATCAGTTTAATTCTTATTATGATCAGTATTGATAGATGCAACTCACATTTAAGATAATGTTTAGTGACCTCCATTTTTAAAAATATAGGTGGGTCCTGTGAACAACCCAAAAGATAGGAATTGTTCCTATATATTCATGCTCCCCACCCCAATTTATGATATTGAATCTTACTATCACCGCAGTTTTCCTCAGTCTCTACCCTATCTACCCATCAAATAACAACTGTTCTGACTTTATTAAAGTGAATTATGTTTGTTGTTTCTTGTATATGACAGTCTATTATTGCATAGTATGTGTCTTTGTTTTGTCTGCATCCACCCAATCTGTTGCTTATCATTAATCCATTTCTCTTCACTATCAAGGCATATTTTGCAGTATGAATATATCACAACTTGTCTCTTCATTCTCCCATTCTTGAAGCCAAACCAAACTCGTAGCTGTCAAATGGACTTCACCTCACAAAGGCTCTATAGGGCACAGTAGTGCTGTCCCCCAAAGATTTCCAAAGTAGTGATCTTTAAAGAAGCAGATGGCCACAGTCTTCTCTAGGAGAGTGGCTGGGTCTTCAGATTCCTGATCTTCAGTTGGGTTAGCAATGCTAACCATGATGCCATCTTAGCCACCGATCCAAGTCTCCTTTTTTCATGGACATATGGGTTCTGGTTGGGATTAATAGAGATAGTATTGTGATAAACATTCTTAACAATTTATTATTATAAGTGAACATGTACAATGGTTTTTCTTGGATGCATGCCTAAAAGAATTGTTGCAGCAAAGGAGATGCATCTATTTAGCTTTAAAAGGAACCACAAAACAGCTTTCTCAAGTGATTTATTATTTATAGCAGCTAGCTCTGGAGAGTTCCATATATTCCCATCCTTGCCAACATGTTGGTCGTTTCATAATGCTATCTCAGTGTCTTCAGTAAGTAAGCGATGATGTTGAATGTTTTCTGTTGTTCATCTGAAAGGGTGTTGGGTGAACAAGTCATGGTTGCTCGATTACCTTCTCAGAACACCACTTTTGAGTGTGTGCATTGTCATGATGAACTGCAATCCCTTGATACAATTTCTTGGGAAGTTTCAAATAATTGGAGAGATGATTACTTGAATTGTGTCTAAGACTGTGCATTAGACTGGACCTCAAGATCATTTCCACCCTCCTGGCACAAAAAGGCTACTTTTTCTTTACCCCTAAAAGCATCATGAGCAGACTAAGTCAAATATAATAGTGGGAGTGCTTGTCAGCAACCATCCACTGATTGCAGAGAGATGTGTAAACATATTTTGTTTGGAATAAATCTGTGCATTGAGGAAATGAAACCCTAGCAGAAATATTTTACTTACACTCAAATATATAACAAAAAATAACTGCCTATCTAAGGGATAGAATCTTTGAGGGGAAAAATGTCCTCCATCTATAGAACCTGTTAGGTATTATGGTTATTTTTTCAATGTATTTTCAATGTCTCAAATATCAGATATTTCACTGCTTTATCTGCAAACGTTTCTAGTTCTTTCTTTTTCTTTAAGATCCTAATATCAAGGAAGCATTGCTGTTCTTCACTCTACATTTTCTTTTATTAATTTCTTCCCCTGGCCTTTGAAAGGTAATTTCAAAAGCTCAAAGAAGTCAACCTCTCTATATGCAGTAAAGGTTTGTGATTTTTAAATAACTTTAATCCTAATACTTTTTTAAAGGTACTCCCTTTCATATTGGATGATTTGCCTCTCTTTCTCCCATATGCTGCCTACAGAAGTCCTATTTTAATTATACCACTGCTGAACTTCAAAAGAAAGCCCCAGCACAATGGATGTATTCTTTTCAGTTTAATTTTACTTGTTAAAAGTTTTCTTTACTTACCAGGTAAAACCCCCAAAATAGATTTGTCTTATTGAACCTTGTTCTACATAAAGTTTCAGCTCATGTCTTTGAGCAGATCCAATGTGATTAAGGTCAGTCACTACTTTTGAAAGATAAAAATACACACATGCATTTGTTCTCCTGAGTTTTACTCTTATTCTACCAATAAAAGTATTTCTATGAGGGGCGATATGAACTTGTTCACAGACAATAAACAATATTGCTCCACTATAGCTTCAATCCAACTGAGCAAATATGGTAGCTTAAATAAAAATCAGAATACAGAGAATATTAAATCAACTACATACCAAGAGTTACAATTTAGTTAACAAGGTAAAATGCATATAATCTTCCAAGGTTCTGTCTTATTGAGATCAAGAAATCTGTGAACATCAGAGCACTGGCTATTTCTTAACTTGCTTGCTTCTTACTTTTGACCTAATCCATTATCTGCCCTACTGGAATGAACTAGTTTCCTAAGTCATGGCAAATAAAATCCAAACTCCCAGCCAGACTCTCCAAAGCCATGATTCAGTTCTTACGTACTTTTATGACTCCATCTGACACCACAGTACATCTCAGCCATAATACCGCATTGCAGTTACGAATACACAGGCTCTTCATACCTCAATGTCTGAATTTGAAATTATCGTCACTACCGAGTGGCATAGTCACTTCTAATTCTATAGTCAGAAGTTCGAAAACACCAAGCATCTCTCAGGAGAAAGATGAGGCTTTCCACTCATACAGCAAGTTACAATCCTGGACACTGACACCATGGCAGTGAATATCTCTGACCTGGAACATTTTCTTCCACTTCACATAATGCATTCCTTCTGTTACAGGTGAGAACATTCCCTATTCAGAGTGTGCCCCATTCCTTCTTTTAAGCTTTGTTCCAAGTTTGTTTCTTTCTAATCACAAATCACAATTTGTAGTTGCACATTTATTTATTTCTTTAAGCTGTTGTTGTCTCTCTAGATGCTAAGAAACGAAAAGAGACGTATTGTTAATATCATACTGAGTCTCTTACAGAAAAAGTTAACAGGCACCCCACAGCTAGTAAATGTTTGGTAAGGGATGAGCAAGAGTAAATAAGAAAATGACACAATGAGCTCTCTTTTGTGGTAAATCAAAGGGGCAATGTTTTATTAATTTTAATTATTATGGAGTCCATTTTGATCCATAAAGATGCTTTGTGACAAATTGAGGTTTCTGGGCTACAATCTTTCTGGGGAGAGTTCAAATGGTCAGTTTTTCACTTAGCAGCTGAAAGCTTGACCACTGCACAATGCACAACCAGTGCTCCTTAAAGGTTTTCTAGCCAAACTCTTATAAAAAATATATCGTGCTGCTTACCACATGTTCATAATTAGTTAAAAATTGTTCTAGAGTAGGTCTATGTATATAACAGTTTAATAATTTCATGCTTCATAAAATAGAGGGTAAAAAACAGAAGCAGAAAACTCTCAATGATATGGGTTCACACAGTGGCTGCAACAGTAGGTTCAAGTTCAGCAATTGTGAAGATGGCAGAGGACTGAACCGGGTGTCATTTTGCTGTACATAGTTCTTATGTAAGTCAGAACCAACTTGAAGGTACCTGATAACAGAAGCAACATAATAATCCTTAACCATATGACAATAACTAATTGAACCTAAACTAATGGGTACAAATCTTAGAAGAAATATTACCACGGTATCTCCTAGAAGCAAGGAGAGCAAGATTTCAGCTTGCTTATTTTGGACAGGTCATCCGGAAGACCAGTTGCTAGAAAAGGACACATTTAGTAATGTAGAAAGTCGGGCTGAGCCCCAGTGGCGTAGTGGTTGTGCACGGGACTGCGGCCCACTGGGACGGAGGTTCAATTCCAGCAGTGGGGCTGGGCCTCCTACTCCCACCACTGGAGAGCAGTGATGCCCCCAAAACAAAAACAAGCAAACAAACAATAATGTAGAAAGTCAGAAGAAATGAGCAAAATCTACAGTGAGAGGGCTTGGTACAACAGCTGCCGCAGCAAACTCAGCCATACCAATAGGCATAAGGATGGCACAGGATTGAGCAACATTTTGTCCCGTGCATCAAGTATCATGATTTGCAATCAACTAAATGGCAACTAGCCACAACAACAAAGCAATAAACAATCACCAGAAAAGGAAGAAGGGTCATAGGATATCAAAGTAAAGAGAGGGTTGAAATATTTCTTGCCCTAATCTATTTTTATTTTCTTAGAGCTTAGTGGAACATAGTTCCAGGAAGGGAGGGGAAAAGGGAGGGAGTACAGAAGGAAGGAAGGAAGGAGAAAAAAAGGGTTTAATAAGGCATAGAGTAGGTGAGTCCTATGTAGCATCCTGAAGGAGCCTTAGTGGCACAGTATGTAGGAGTTCGGATGCATGCCATAAGGTCAGCAGTTCAAATCCACTGGCCACGTTTCAGGAGAACAATGAGGCTTTCTGCTTCCATGGAGATTGACATCTCAGAACCCTGCCGGGCCAGTACTCATCTGTGCTGTGAGGTTGCCCCGAGTCAGGGGTGACTCGAGAGCAGTGAGGGTGGGTTTATCTCGTTTACCTTGAATCAGCAGTCTTAAAAAAATAAGTGCACAGAAGAAAGATAAAACATTTGTCTCCTAGAAGGCTGTAAAAGGTAAAAGGCATAAGACTAAATGCTATTTTAAAAATCAGCTGAAAATTGAACGGGGAGTATGAAAATGCTCTATGTGATCTAGCTCATGCCGACCACTCCATCATAATCGACTGCTATCCCATTCAGCCTGCAAACCATCTCGTTGGCATTCTTCCTGGAATTGCACTGACACAGGTACTTTCTGTATCAAGGACTTTGGCCATAGAGTTCTCTCTATCCAAAAAAAAAATCACTACATATATAGCCAGGTGACTCCCATACTATGAATGTAATCTGAAAATATCACCTCCTGGACCTTGTGAAATTCATCAAGTCATCTGGTCTGCTTCAAAACTCACAATTTTCTTAGAAACTTTGACCATTTATATCCATATAGTGTTTTTGCTTTTGAGTCCCTATTTGAATTAAGCTCCATTAGCACACATATGTATCTCTCAAATTCTCTATTCTATCTCCAGAATCTTACTCAGACCTGGCATGGAGGAGGTGTTCAAGAGATACTTGCAAAATAAATAAAATGAATAATTTAATGTAATCTGTATTTGTTTAATTAAAAAAAGAAAACCAAAACATTTCTGATTGCTTAAAATAACTTTTGGAAAGCTGTGCTTCCAATAAAAATGGAGTGACTTGGCTGTATACTTTATGGATTCAGGTATGTGTCTTTGAAATTAATACTTCTCAAAGGGCTAACCTGGTTAACTTTCTATTCAGATGACCAAATTCTTTAAATCTTGGGACTAAAATCTATGCATGGTTTTAAAGACTTAGATATTTTGAAGTAGAGTGTTTCATTGAATCAGATATGTGAAGAGTTTATACATTATACCATTTCTTCAAAACTTAAGTCATTTCTTTTCAATCTGTAAAGTAGATACAGTAGAATTAGATCTTGTTAGGTCAATAAGCAGATGATATCTCCATGTTTTTGAATAATTTTGAGTACAATTGTAAATCTTAATTCTAATTTAATACATACAAATACTGAAGAATGAATAGTCTGGATTTTCTTATAAGAACCAGACGAATCACCACCCTTTTGGGCACAGACATAATGAAAAGTCTTTGGTAGTATGGGAGAAAAATGAGCCCAAATTCTAAATTTCTAAACATGTCAGACCTACTGGAAATACAGAGAAAAATAAAGAAATCCCCAAGACTATCAAAACCCTGTAGACTATCCTCCTAAAATAACCTTTGAACTTGGAATGGAAGCGAGTTCTAAAACTCACTTTCCAGTCAAATACTAGATTGATTTATAAAATCATCATTATCATTCTTGAGAAATTGGCTCCCTTAAACAATCAATTATATGAAACTTAACAGACAGAATTTACGCAAAAGCAGAGATGAGGAGGTAAGGAGATAAACAGAGCAAGCAGAAAGGAAATAATGAAAAACATGACATAGTGAAAAACTTCTAAGAATGACATTGACAAAACTCAGTATAAAAATTGCTAAAGGGGGACTTAATTTGCTGTGGAAACATGCCCCTAAAGCATATATGGTGATATTAAAAAAATAAAAGAATATACATGTAGATTTGTGTCACCAGTACCCACAATCATTGGGTGGTAGTAAAACAGTTTAAACACTTCCCCTAAGTCCCTTGCACCAGTGCTTTATGGACACACCATCGTGTGTATAACCATCTAAGTCGTCATGTCACTATGACTGAGGAGTATTCCATTTTGTGGGTGTGCCTCAGTTTATTTTCTCATTCTCCCCTTGAAGTGCATTTGAGTGTTTTCCAGGATGGGGTGACTATAAGTAGAACTCTTGCAAACAGTCATGTAAAAGTGTTTCTGTGTACCCATATGGGATAGGTAGGCTTATTGTGCTAACATGGCCAAAACACTTAGGTAGGTTTGTTGTGACAGCAGGGCTAGTGAACAAATGTAAGATCAATCGAAGGGCAGAGATATTGATGGCTCAGCAAGGCCCTCCCCACGCCGATCTTCAGACCTGCTGGCTTGTTTGTCCTGTGCCTTGATCTGCAAGCTACACTCCCCTGGAACACCTAATCTGTGGACTGTCTCCCTGTGAGTTGAGGTTCCTTCAAGCCCTGCTTTGCCACGCTCCTGGAATCTACATCTTTTGAGCAGGGAACTGCCTCGCCCTGTTATCAGGTTGACTCTTGGAGACCTGTCTTGCTGTTTGCTGCTTGTGGTCAGATAGCCTGAATTGCTCTACAGAGGCCTACTCAGCGACTGTCAAGACTTGAAGGACTGCCAGTCTTCTAATTGTCTCACATGAGTGAGTTGCACTGAGCCATTTGTACTGCTTTATAGATTAATTAACTGTTTATTTCTTATGTTATATATCTTTCTATCTATATAAATATATAAAGAGAATTACTAGTGTCTTGGTTTTGTTTCTCTAGAGAACCCGGTTTTACACACCATATGTTTTACTTTTTTTAGATACATATCTAGGAGTGGGTTTCTAGGTCATAAGTGAAGTACACATTTAAACTTATAATGCATTCAATCCCATTGCCACCCAGTTGCTTCCTACTCATAGCAATCACAAAGGCCAGGGTAGAACTGCCCCCCTTGAGTTTACAAGACTGTAACTCTTTGGGGGAGTTGGAAGCCTCATCTTTGTCACACAGAGCAGCTGGTGGTGTAGAACCAAACCCACCAAGGGTCCTTTTCAAACTTAGAAACTGTCCTTTAAATTCTGGTTTATCAAACCATTGTGCACTCCAGTAATGTTTGGAAGTTCCATCTGTTTGCCTTTTTGACCAGCACTTTTTGGTATTTGTAAATTAAACTGTTAGAGGGATACCATGAGTCCAACTCTAACCTTCCTGACCTCTTTGTGAGAGGGACAAAATAATTCATGCAGTGACTAAAAAGTTGTTTTGTGGCTTTGCACTGCAATGAAGCACATATACCTTGAGGGCAAGCAAGCCTTCCTTCAAAAGAGCTTTCTGGGACAGCATTTCTATTCAGTTGTGATATCAGTTACAATCTTTGCCTTATAATCCACAAACTGGTTCAACAATTTCTCATCGTTGTAAATGTCCTCCATTAAAAATCACTTAAGTCTATCCAGGTAGTCTAGAATTGAACCCCAAACAACAAAAACAACATTGTGATGGAATAAATTTAAACTCATAGAAACCTTATACAGGATTTCAGAAGCTAGAATGCTTTATAAGAATAGGCTAGAAATCTTGACAAGAGCAGATAGCCTCATCTTTTATACACAAAGCAGGTGGCGGGTTTGAAGCATAAATATTGCAATTAATAACTCAATATTTGTCTGAAAATGTCATCAGGATTGAAAATTATAACTGCAGTAAGCTACAAATCACAAATACACACATAAAGGATAAACAAACATGTAGAAACAAAACACATTCTCTGTATATGAATTATGTATCTACTTTCACATTGATAATGTCCATCTGCATACATAATACATATGTGAGTGTCTGTTGACCTTTGTTGTTGCATGGCATAGCATACATGTTGACTCATAGTAAGTTCCAGTGAAAGAGTAGAATTTCTCCATTGGGTTTTCTTGGCTACAGATGTTACAGAGGCACATCACCAGGTCTTTCCTTTGCAGAGGTGCTGGGTGCGTTTGAACCACCAATCTTATGATCTGGAGCCAAAGTCTTTTGACTCTTGGGCCAGCAGGGAATCATACAGAGAGAGCATGTGAATCTACAAACTTGTATAGCTCTCCTCAAAACCTAAAGGCCATTCAAATGCTAATATCGATAGATATTTCAATTGGTGCTCAAGATTAATCAAGACCTTTTGAATAAATACAAGAAGCATGTCACGGTACTGATTCTAAACCTACACCCGAAGATGATGTTAAAGACCCAGAAAATGTGAGATATAAATCACGCTCACTCCTCGTGAGCAGAACTGCTCCATAGCATTTGAAGGCCATAAATCTGTATGAGAACACTGAGCCTCATCTTGTTCCAGAAGAGAAGCTGGTGGTTTGAACTACTGACCTCACATTTAAGTGAACCCAGCACTTAATCCACTATACCACCAAGGTTCTTAGTAGGTGCCAGGGCTTTTAATTCTTAGAGAAAGTTTTGTATCAATAACTTTTTATTTTAGCATACCCATATATATGCTAATACCAAAGTCTCTGTGGAGATACCTTGCTGAAGGCCCTATTGTAAAGGTGATATCCAGTTTTGTTTATCTTGTGAGAAAATAAATCGAGATCAGTGTATCAAGAAGAATAACTCGTGAGCACCAAAACAAGGAAAAGTCATAAAAGTAGAAACGATGTGTTATTTCAATAACATTTTGCACTCTTCTTTCATATTTCATCATAAAGACCAATAAAATGTTCCAACTACCAATAAATTCAAGAGCTATTCCACTGCCTGTTTTAACAAATTATCTTAAGAATGGAAGATATTAAGTATCTTAACCCCACCCAGCAACACAGTTCAATGACAGGAAAGGGAGGGAAGATCACAGGAATGATTCCAGAACATTCACGTGGCAAGCCGAATCTGAAACAGACAGGAAGGCGAATTCTGAAGTCAACCAAATCCCCATATTAAATGTAGGTTTCTAGAATGCTGGCCTTGTCTTTAACAAAGGAAAATAAAACCCGAGGATTTAAATTGCTTGTTGTTTTAAAAGAAATTCCTTTAGATGGATTCTACCATACAGATCCCCAAATTATCCAAAGATAAGGACAAGAAGGGTAAAAAGAGAGAAATTAAAATATTTCCCATTGTTAGTCTTACTTTTGGCAGCTTAGCATGGCGAGTGATGGAGTTTTCCATCAGAGATTCTAGTCTATGGAGAATGAGTGTTATACAGTCTGTCTAGTGCAAAGCTTTCCATCTTCAGTGCAATAACAACCTACTTCAGGCGTGTTGTTGCTAGGATACCATTAAATAGAATTACTGTAGTGTAATATATTCATAAAGAAGAGTCTGGAGATAAGTAAGAAAATAATTATAATAACTTTGTCATGTTTATGCAACTTGATGCATTAATATATATCCAGAGGCATTATTCTAGGGAGAGGAAGGAAAGGTAGATTTATTTTCCATTTTGAATATCCTTGGTGATTCATTGACTGTCTCACATATATCCCAAACACCTTGAAAGCATTGCCATTAGAGTGGATACTTAATCCACAGCTTTAGGTTCCTGGATTGTCATAATCAATATTAGAGGTCATTAGTCTAAATGCCAACAACTGGAAGATGAAAATTATAAATGTTTGGTTAGGAGGGGATCTTGAGTTATATTTATTCTAGCCTCCAACTAGTACAAATAAGTACAAATGATCTCAGTTGAGGGATCATGTGGTGTATTATTGAGGGGTCACCTCATATATCACTTCTACAGATGGTTTGATGTGGATATTACTTTTACTTCCTCTGGTTACATGCAGCAATGATCATGGGTGCATTACAATCGCTAGATTAGTTCAGTAAACATGGAATGACTAAGCAGAGATTTATGAGGAGGTCTAACAATCTACATTAGACATCCAGCTTGTAAATTGAGAAGCAAACAATAGTAGAGATCAACCAGAGTACAGGCATTGAAAAGCATGTTCCTTCTTCAGGAGAATTTTAAATAAGAATTCAGAGGAATATATACCTTTATAATGCTGCATGTATTTCATTAATATGAGCATAATATAAGCATCACAATATAAACTCTGCAGTCAAGAGAAGCAAAGCTTCTTTCACTCCCCAGGCATCACCAATTTGCCTCATCTACACTTTAGTAATCATATTGCTTTGTTGAAAATAAAGGGATAGAATGAGCAATTAAGTCTGTCTGTAACTTTTAAAAATAAAACTAGAAACCAAAATTACACTTCTAAAGTGAGAGTTTGGGATTTGAGGATTTTTTTTCTTTTGCAAGTGCAGAGTAAAAAATAAAACTTGCAAAGAAATGAAAAATAGATTTTTTCCACTTGCCATTTTATGAAAGTGACTGTAAAAAGTGCAAAATCACCATTGACATTCAGGCAATTCCTGAAAAATATGCCTGAGTAGGATGGAGGATCAAATATGAGCTGATCCAGGTGCATTATGCATGAATATATATGAATATATATATATATATATATATATATATAAATGGTATAGCAGGCACCACTATTATTTTTAATTCCCTTTACCAAGACTGATAGGTCAGAGTCTGGGGACAAACGTTTTAGATAACATTCTTTCTTCCCATTAAAAAATGCTTTTAATGTAATTTTTCTTCAGTTCCTCATCATTGGTACTCAAGTTCACATTTGTTACAATATCTTCTGTTTTAAGAAAATTCAGGACAATGTGGAACTGGTAAGATTTCAACAATTGAAAGAGAAATAATTCTAACCTGTTATGCTACCATCTTTTACATCTTTTTCCTTCAGGCTCAAACCCAGCAAGCTAGCTACCAAGTTTGTCCTCTAATTCTTAGATGGGAATAAGCAGTCGGCGGCCATTCGTCTCCACTGTCAGCCTCAGGCAACCAGCTGCCTGCCTCTGGACAGGGCCAGCTCTGGCTTTCTGTCTCTCTTGCCTCCAGCTGACATCTGATTCCACTAACCCTCAGGCAAAGGCTTCAAAGTCTAGAGTGGTTCTACAGTCCTGCCACCTTGTTCTTCCATATATTTCCAGGGGTTGCCCACAATCTGCAGAGTAAATCTAACATAAATTAATAACTGAAGACTTTTGAAAAATGATTGCTCTTGGTATGTGTCAGTTCCTTTTCAGAAACCTTTGTTTCAAAGTTGATCACCAACCTGGAAGCTTCAAATATATGGAAATGCCTACATACACCTGGGAGGATCAGTTACTTAACCAATATCAGGAGTCATTGCTCAGACATGAGGGAAAAGTAGGCAGTTCATCAAAGTAACTTCCAGGGGTTATAGAATATTTAATTTTTCTATAATTGATCTGCAACTCTAAATTCACATTGATTTCATTTAAAGCAATGAGCTAGTCAATAAAGGAGGCCAAGTAGCATAGCGGGTAAGGTATTGGGCTTCAAACAAGGTTGGTGCTTCAAACCCATGGGGCAGTCCATCAGCTTGAGTAAGAGAAGGCTGCCTGCTTCTACAAAGGATTATGGAAAGCCCTGTTAGCATAGTGCGTTACACATTAGAGAGCCTAGGAAATCTCGGAAGACTGTTCTACTCTGCTCAGTATGCATTGGAACATACTCTTTGGCAATATGGTGGGTGTCATTATACACCTAACACTTACACCATTAAATGTTCTATATAACCTGTAAAATGACACCCATCTTCAGATCTTGCGTAAATCAATCCATTCCCTTCTTCTTGAGAATGTGAATTCATTCAAGTTATTGGTTCTAGTCATAACTATGTATAATTATTTTATTATCTACAGACCCATTGGACTAGGAAGTGAATTACTGACTGTATAACTTTGCTCGTCCATTGAAGAGGGGGCAGGTTGTTAAATATGCTCTCTAGCCCTCTCCTTATCCTTTATTCAAAGTTGACATCACTGAGCTTTCACTTACTTTCAAAAGACTTCTGAAAATGTGTGCCCTAAGCAGCCACAAAAGGACTCCACACGTACGGTGGGTTGTACAGAAAAATGAGACTAAAATTGCACGTGTTGTAAACCATACTTCCCACTTATTCTTAGGTGGTGCGTCTACATTACTTTGAAATGCCATTAGTATTTTCCACATTGCTGGCAATGTAGACCTATTACACGTAGTTTCAAATGGTTTCAGCTGTACTTCTGATTCTAGAATGTACCAGATGTTGGACCTTTGGAAATCATTCAGGAGCACTAAGCTATAAATTTCTGAATGATAAAATGGGATTACTAATAAAAAGGGGCTTCAGAATATTCCTGTAAGAAAATCTCTTAGTGTTTTGTTGTGCTGTTCAGTTCTTTCATTTGAATTCAGGATGGAGGTGGCTAACAATTCAGCTTGGGTCACCCTACAGAACAGCACTCTTTTCACCCTCTGCTAACAGCACACAGGTGGTTTGTGAGGATCCCAGTTTAGAAAGTTCCAGCAGATTCTAGGAACTCTGAAGTAGCCCCTGTCCATCATGCCAAGCCTCATGGGTGGGAGGCACTAGGGAAAAGGTGTCATGTACTTGGTAGACCATGAGGTAGAGCCTATTTCCCATTCTCTATCCCTTTCAAACCCCACAACTTCCTGTTGGGGAGAAGCTGTCAGCTCAATCCAGGCTCTAGATCTCAGCCAGATGAACAGGTGCTGAAATCTTTCCAGAAAAACCTGGAAATCAAGGTGCTTTCTATTAGAAGGGCTGTGGTATATGCTTTTTCTGTGAACTACATTGAAACCAGATTTCTCAAAGTCTGCCACCAAATGAAGAAGAAAAACAATCCCTGGGAGATCAGGCAGCTGGATGATCCTAGGTTCTCTGGAGGGCAAGTTGCCCACCTAAGGAGTCCCAAATCTGCTGTGTCACTGTCCAGGGAGATGAGGAGAAAGGTGATGAGTAGAGTCAATGGGAGGAGTCAACAGGTAACTCAGAATGCTGTTGGGGGGGGGGGGGTGTTGGTGTGTGACAGCTGCCAGGCTGACTTGCTAACATTGTCCTCTTTCAGTAATTATGAAATTGGTCATGAAATTGGTCGCTTCCACTGTGTGACACAAACCACAGAAATCTTAAAGTACGTCTGCAATTTCTCAAAGACTTTCTTCTTAGTTTGAGTCCATTGTCTGGTTGGCCCTTTGCATAGCCCTGATTTGCCCTACAAGGCTAGGGCTTGCAGATGGGTACAGAGACTCAACATTATGGTTTACTCCTTCCATAAAAGCATACAGCAGCAAAGCTTGGGACTAAATTCCTCTCATCTTCCAGGGGCTTGAACTACATAACATCACCACCAGCCTGTCCTGTAATTCCCACTTGCACACAAACTACACCAGACACAGTCTAAGTTCCAGCTTCCCAGATATCAACCTTCTCCACATACAGGCTATCTGCATCTGGGTGCTTCTGTACACTGATGACTCTCGTAACTGGGATATATATAGCTGGGATGGGATGACCACTCTGAGTTCTGAATTCTTGTTAGCAGGGCCTTTGACAACTGGCTTCTGTTTCAAAGGGTCTTGGGGGGCAGCACTGGCTGGTTTCTTCAGTGCAGGGGTATTAGACTTTTCCCAGATGAGATCCAGTGCTTTTCTCAGAGCAACTTCAATAGCACACTTTAAGTCTCCCTAGTAGACAATGTCATCAGTAAAGTCCCTCTCCAGGTCAAAGTAATCTGTGTGGTTTTTGTTTCTACCCCATTTCTCATCTCGAAGGATCACAAATTGAGATTTGGGGGGAAGAGAACATGCTTGATGAAAGACAGGACCCCACTGTCATCCACATTCCATGCCTCATAAAATGTCTTTTCCAGACTTTTTGTTTTCCCATTCTCATTCAGATCAAGGAGATAAATCTCGAACCCATTTTCCAAAGAACTCATTTTGCTGTCAGTTAACCCTAGGACAACACAATTTGTCTGATGGATCCTTTTGAGTAGCCTAGTGCTGGGAGTTACTTTTCTTCAAAGGTGACAATTTATCTCTGGTCAATGCCTCCAAACTGAGCATCTTTCTCAAATACTCTTCATCTAAGGACTGCAGTCCAGGGGATGGCAGACAACTTAGCAAAAGGCCTTCTCCCTCTTTTACCACCTTACTGCCAGCTTTGTTGCACTGTGCTGTCGAGGGAGGAAGAAAGACAATCCCTGGAAGATCAGGCAGCTGGATGATCCTAGCTTCTCTGGAGGGTAAGCTGCCCACTTAAGGAGCCCCAAATCTGCTGCGTCACTGTCCATGGAGATGAGGAGAAAGATGATGGATGGAGTGACCACAGAAGAGAGTGCATACACAACTAGGATGTACTCTTTGCTGAGCTAGTAGTCAGTGAGTGCATTTGCTGAACTTGAGCTTTTCCAATAGCTTGCCAGTGTTCTCTAGCATGGCCCTGATCAAGTTCTCATATTACCTGGTTCAAAGTTCTAGATGTTTCCCCAGGACTTTCAAGTTACCTGGATATGCACAAAGATCCTCAAAGAGTATCATCACCTCACAGTCCGCCTTCAGGAAGTACGCCATCTTTGACGTGGGCCCAGAATAGGGCCTGTGTGGCTTGCCTGCAGTTGGTATTCCACAGTAAACTTTCAGTTCCCACTCTCTCAGGATTTCCTTCAACTTTTCTTTTCCCAGAACCCCCTGAAGGTTCAGGGTCATGATACAGCTTCTCTTTAGGGTGCTGAGCTTCTCCCATGGCTTTTCCACTCTTCCTTGGTATTCAGTTATGTGCCTGTACTAAAGCTTGCCTCACTGTGGTAGGGAAAGTCTCTTTATCTTTCCATTTCCCCTTGCAACAATTTATTCTCAACTCCATGCATCACTGTTATTTCTAATATTCATTTAGTCCTTGTGTCCAGAACCTAAATTGTATCTTGGGTTTGCCAACAAACTGTGACTCTTTAGATGACTCGTTTCAGCTTTGGGATCTCAGGAGACTCATCTTTCACCTTGAGATTGCTCTCCAAGGACAGCAGATCTCAACACCTACTATATTTTTCAGACCGTAAGATGCACCTGACTATAAGACACACCCAATTTTTCGAGCAGGGAAACAAGAAAAAAAATCTGAACCAAACAGTACCACTATACTACAATGTTCTGAGGTACCATACCTTTGGACCATAAGATGCACTCTCATTCCTCCCCCTCCCAACTTTTTTGGGAAAAAAATCTGCCCTATGGTCCAAAAAATACAGTATTTTGAATCAGTTTCCAGCAGCTAAGGTAGGCTGAGGGTGGTGACAGTTGCAAAGTTTCCAGACCTTTCCTTCATCTAGGAAAAGTGTTTCCACATGCAGTATCTGTGAGATATTCTTTTCAAGTAAATATATATTTTAAAGTTTGAGCATCAAAGGACAGGAATCACTTCATTATGAGTGAGGGGAGGAGCAGGTTGGGGACCTAAGGCCCACTGCTGGGTAATTGGTCACCCTTTTACAGGGGAGTCACAGGGAGGAGACAGACTAGTCAAGGTGCAGCCGGGCAGTGATGATGCATATAAGTTTCCTCTAGTTCCTGAGGTCTTCCTCTCCCCAACCATCATGGTCCCAATTCTACCTTGCAAATCCGGATGGACTGGAGAAGGTACACTAGTGGAGAGGGGGGCTGGAGATATGGGGAGACCAGGATGGATGAGCCCCTTCGGGTCGGTGCTTAGATTGGAACTACTGAATGGGTGGAGAGAAGGTGGGGTAGAGAGACAGAACCAACTGTAAGGATCTCCATATGACCTCCTGTCTGGAGGACGGGCATCAGGGGAGTGGGCTGAGGGAGGTGTCGGGCAGGGTAAGATACAACAGAGCAATAATAATTTATAAAGTATTGAGGGTTGATGGGGGCGGGAAAGCAGGGGAAGAGGGGAAGGGTTGGAAAAGCCGATACCAAGGGCTCAAGGGAAAAGAAGGATGTTTGGAGAATGATGATGGCAGCGGACATGCAAATGTGCTTGGCATAGTATATTTATTTATGGATTGGAAAAATGATGTACAAGCCCCTAATAAAATGGTTTTTAATTTTAAAAAAAGAAAAGAAATGTATGTCATTTTTGCCAGGAGCTCTCGAGTTGGTTCTGACTCACGTCACCCTGTGTACAAGCACTGTCCACTGCATGCTGTCCTCACTAGTGATCGTCTGATTTAGCCCAGCATGTAGCCACGATATCAATTCATCTTGTCTAGGTTGGCCCCTCTTCCTTACCACGCATGGTGACCTTCCCTAGGGACTGGTCTCTCCTGACAACATGTTGAAAATACCTGAAATAAGTCTCACCATCTTTGCCTCTGGGATACTTTTGGTTGTACTTCTTCTAAGACAGATTTATTTGTTCTTTTGGCAGTCCATGATACTTTCAATATACCTTGCCAACATCATAATTCAACTGCATTGGTCCTTCTTTGGTCCAAATTCATAGCCCATTCAAAATTCTCTGAATCTCTTTTTTCCCCTAAATTATATATTTTCTGAGCTTCCTGTGCCTAGATTATATTGCTTATTAATGTAAATTATAAAATGAAAAGTGAGTTACCAGGCTGTGTTTCTATAGAATTTCTGCCACACAGAATGAACGCCATGACCCCACACATCCCTGTCACCTTCAATTGGACAAAACCAGGCAGTCAAACTTTAAGTAATAGTTTAGCTCAACGAGTAAAGATTGTTATCCTTGAGTAGTGTAGGGCTTTGCTGTTACTGTTTTCATTTTAATCTCTCTAAAACCAAAGGATAACAGTTGTTCTAAAACATAAATAAGAAGACTGACATAGGGAGTTAAAGTACATGGATTGAAAACCACTAAAACCTTCATGGGAATGTTGACACCAGATGAAGAGTGCAACCAATCCCACTCATCATCACGATTAAAAATTGAATTGTAGAGTGTTTTAGTGTGCATATTTCACCAAAAATATATACATTTTAATATTAATTCACTTCTATTTTTTTAAAAACAAGCTTCAGAAGTCTCTTAATGGGGATAGACTTGTGAAAACCCCACCCCCGGAGCCCTAGTGAACTAGAGCTCCATCATGGCACTCTTGGAATTGCCAATGTACACATTCCCGTTGCTTTCAAGTGGACTAAAACACACTTCTATAATTGTTTGTTTTAGCCAAACGTACTGCCTTTGTATCATGAGTCTGCTCATATACAAACCTGCATTTTTCTATGTCCCTGTGTTCCTAAAACAACTGTGAGGCACAGACAGTTTCAAGAGAGGAAGAACATCTGCTGATAGTCCCTATACATTCCCTTTCCCCTCTGTCAGATCTTAGATAATAGTTACAGGCTCATACTGGAAATATGAACCATTTGGGTAGGATCTCTCAATTAGCATATGAGTGATCTCTGAGCAACATCATATGCGTAGCTGTTGATCCTTCCTGAACACCAAAGCAAAGCAAACATTGTTGTTTTGACCCATGGTTGTAGATCATCTCTCCTTTCTCATGAACCCTATTCACATGCCTTTAATGTCTTGCAGCAGAGGACCCAATATGTTCAATTTTGAGCATAATACCTGAGCTTACAACATTTCAGACAGGTGAGTTAGAAATGATTTGTAAGGAAATTAGCACTATAGCATGGCATTTATTTTTATAATGTGCACACTGTGTACAGATTATACAGATGGTTGGACAGAGTGAATGACTCTGATGAACATAAAAGCCACAGGAAGGAACAGACATATAAATAGTTACTAAAAACACACGTCACTGATAAGTCGAAAGATAAAAGTCTCTGTGGTATGTTACTGATGTACAACACATTCTAATCTCAATTTGGGATGCCCCAGGCAGTTTTCATGGAGACATGCATGTTTATTCATGCAAAATAAGATGGCCAGATAAAAGAATTTAGGGAGGGTTTTCCCAGTGGAAGAAACAGCACCAAATATTACTATAAGTGATTTATTATTTTGGTTGTCGTGATTAGGTTCTCTCCATTCCACTCAGACTTATCGTGACCTTGTGTGCAATCAGTGCTATGTCTGAGCCCATAGTTGCAACCTCTTTTCAATATATTGAGGCTACAATCTAGTTCTATTAAAGTGTAAAACATGAAACTTATAATAATTGGGAATCTAGATGGAGAATAAAAATGTGTCTTGGAGAGTTTCTATTAATGTGAGAGTCTGGCCCACCTTCTGCAAGTAAAGGGAGAGTCTTTGATGTCTTTTAAGCAGAGGAGTGATCTGGAGGCAGGAATTCTGCTTAGTTTTGCAAATGTCTTAAGATGGTTTGTTTAGGTAAAATTCTAGCTTATATGTTATTTCTTTCTGCATAGCAAGAGTGTGGGTGTTTTCTTTAATGAGAAAGTACATGTAAATTATATACAGTGCCAGAACTATAAATGCAACTACTCTGGAAATACTTTGTATATACTGCTGTAGAGTATTTTAAAGCATGTGCATGAAATTCAAATATCTGAATGTTAGCTGAGTTTGGGGTGTTTTCCATGATCTCATCACTGGCAAACATGTAGCTCATCTATTAAGGTTTACATTTTACTGACACTAGTTTAACAAGGCCTTAGAGACTTCAGTTTACACCCCTCCAACAAAATGCTAGGAGAATTATGCAAAACTGTTCCTGATGCCTCCATGGCTCTACCTAATTATTTTATTTTGAGTATTCATTTAAGTGTTTTGATTCATTTTCTTCAACACAGTCACTGCTTGCAACCTGTTTTGAGGTCTCCTCACACATTTGGAATAGTTCTCCAAGCTACATTCAAAAACATGGCACGATGCGATCTCGCATGTAGTGGTGCAGCCCTCTGTAGGCGCTGGTTGAGCTGGCAGAATCCTTAAGATCTTTTAGAACAAATTAGCTGAAGGGAAATCAGAACAGTCTGTCTCATCGCTTCCTCCCTGAGACTGTTTGCAAGTTCGTTTGTACCCCTCTCTGTCCACTTTTCATCAATTGTTCTTTAGTAGAAAAAATGATCCAAGTTCTTCCTTCCTTCATAGTTCCACAAAATATATTGTGAATTAGCTTCTTTCTCCACTGATGACTATTTCAACTTAGAGGAAGGTATTTCCCAGCTGGTTGGAGAAGGCTCTTTGCTGAATGACCTTGCTAATCATTAGAGGGGTATGCACTGAAACAACAAATAGATGCCAGTACTTAGTCACAGGGTTGGCAACCTTAAAATGTCTGCCATGACTAGGTGTTTGGTAAAACACATAAATAAATGAGTTTGAGGTAATCTAATGTTGTTTACTGAAAGTAAACGAACAAAACCCTAAAAAGCATAAATCCTCGGGGGGTAGTATTCCCCCCACACACACCCACTAACTCTCTTCTGAGAGGCTGTTTTGCAAATCTGAAAGAAGAATCACACACACATTTGTCCATAATAGCATTGCTTCAATAAGCGCCAATGGGACAGCATAACTGCCTCTCCAAGAACATTAACCTCAGCTTTCTTCCTGAGGAGCAGGTAGCGGGTTCTAACCTTGAGGTTAACACATCAAATAGCGATCTTATCTCACTCTCAACATAAAGAAAAATTAAAATATATATGTGTAGTGGAGTGCTTTACAGCAATGAACAGAAATGAACTCTAACTATACAAATCATCATTGGGGGTCTATTAAATAAGAGAATGTTATTAAGGGAATGGAATATTAAATAAGAGAAATCCCCAAATCCAAACTCTCTGCTGTCCAGGCAATGCTAACTCAAGGTCCCCCTACAGAACAAGTGAGCTTGCGCCCCCAGAGCTTTCCAGGCTTCACAGCTTCCTGGAAGCAGATGGCCTCATATCTTCCCACATCAGGAACACGAAGCTTGAACTGCCAGCTTTTGTGTGGCCAGTTCTGTGAAAGAACACTGCGTCAAGTGAGTTCGTACATCAAATAAACATATTTCAATCAAATCAACAAATTATCTCATGGATAATGATTCTACTTCTACAATTTTAAAAGGAGCAAAGTCAAAAGTATTTGGGTAGTGATGTACCAAGAGATGAAAAAAAAGTCCATAAAAATATCAACAACAAAAAAAAAACTTTGAAAGCTGTGCCAACTTTGTCACAAAAGCCCATTTATGGGAACATGGTGACTTTATATACTGTGCGAAATAGTCTATTTCTTAATATAGGTTACAGTTAGCATATGTGATTTCCAATTATCCTCTGTGTTTCACAATTATTTTTTTAATTATATGCATGCTACAAAACCTCTTCCTTGTGCAAAAGATCCCTCAGATACAATTTTCTTTTTAATGATAAAACCAAGGTTTTATAGTAGAAATATTATTGATAAACCCAGGAAAAATGAACTTGAAATGGTGGATAAAGGAAAGGAAGTTTACATAGATGCTATCTAATCTACTGGTAGCAATTTAGGTCACAGGTTACAAGAACCCCTAGTGACTCAGTGGTTAAAGTGCTGGACTATGAGTCAACACTTTTAAACTTTTAAAATTTAAATATCAAAAGGGTGGATAATGTAATTTGCTTCTGAATGAACCCAAAGTCTTATATCCCCATGGGTGAAAAGGGGTCCAACTCAAAAGCATCACAGAAGTCTCACATCTTGAAAACTTTTGGATATCAGAGAAAAAAACAGTTTGGGGAAATACAATGAAGTGAAAAGAGTCTAAATCCCATGAACCTAACCAGGTGATATCAGGTGGATTCCAACCCCTGGCCCTCCTGTGGGCTTAAGTGTAGGACTGTGCACCGCAGCCTTTCCCCTGGCTGAGTCTCAGAAGGAGGCAGGCAGATCTATCTTCCGAGGCACCTCTGGGTGAACTGCAACCTCAAGCCTTTAGGTTTAGCAGCGGAATGCTGTAACCATTGGCAGCACCCAGGACCTGCCTACATCCATGCGGTAGTCACCTTTAAACATGAAAACTAATGGTGCAGTGCCTGAATCTATCCTTGTGGGGCCACGCTAGAACTCCTGCTGACCGGAGACCAGCCGAGATTGATGCAAAGTCATACAGCCAAGAGTGAGCATTGCAGACAGGTCAGTCCTGGCCTCCTCCTTAAGATTCAGCACTCTTTCAAGCATCCTATCACTTTACCCCTTCTTAGTATCTAATTATCAGCTGAGAGCTGTAGGAAGTTGGTGCACAGAGAGTGTTTTCTTTTTTTGGGGGGGTGGGGGGTGGGTGGGGGGCATCACTGCCTTCTGGTGGAAGTTGGAGGCCCAGCCTTGCTTCTGGAGAGCTGCTGCTGGATTTGAACCACCAACCCAGTGGGCTGCAGTCCTGTGCACAACCACTACGCCACCGGGGCTCAGCATGTAGAGTGTTTCCTTTTGCCTAGTTGTGGGTGGCAAATTCTAGACTTCATATTTTAAAAATATGATTGGTACCTTTCAAAGGCACACAGACCTAAATTAGTACAGGTGTAGATGTTTAAATCTCACAAAATAAATGAGGTCATTGCATCCAGCACATTCCTGAAGTTTTAATGAAGCATATTAACAAAAAATTATGGTCCAAAGTCATTACACTGAGCTATTAGTCTCTGTTACACTAGAACATCACTGGATGTGAAGGAATGACTCTTAATAAAATTATGACATGGTAATGTTATCAATAATGACATAATTATAGTGACATTAATAACAATATGAGAGGCTTCATTCTAAAATATCGCTACATGGTTGAACAAGTTTAATGTAAATAAAAAGCAATCATTTGTAGCTCATGGGCAATTCTCTACTTAATATCTCATACTGCAATTTGCACTAAAAATGACAATATTGAGACCCATCCTGTATTTGACAACAAGAGAACTATATATCTCTTAGTTATCTTCAATGAAGCAATCCATTTCAAATGTGTTAGGCTGGGTCTTTTATATGTGTAAATATAGAAATAAATTTATATTAAGAAAGTGACTCACACAGTAACAAGCATATCTATAGAAAATCATTGCTATAAAGAGAGTAGCTCACATAGCTATAGAAGCAGGCAATTCCCGTGCTGTTCAAGTTTAAGGGCTGTATGGTAAGCTGGAGGTATCTCCGGACTCTCAAAGCTAGGAGAGTAGATAAACCAGGATGCAGAATGTAAGAAGATGAAGCAGGGAAACCACAAGCTGATGGATGGCAAGTCAATTAACCCATAGCTCATGGGATGGGCAGACAATACGGAAGGAGTACACCAAACCAGATACAGGAATCCAGATCCAGCAGAAATCAAGCTTTGCCACACAGTCTCTTTAAAAGGAAGTCAGTAGACTCCTAGAGGAATCTTTCCCCCAAATGCATCAGGGATGTGGCCTGACAAAGGAGAGCCACATTCCACAACATGCGGCTGGCTGCTCAGAGGGCTGATTAAGTTATGTTTCAGCTATCATGAAGTTGATTACATCATGTTAGATGACATCATGAGAGATTACTGCCAAAGTACTGACAACACCGGTCGATTCAAATTAACATTAAACCTGACACAAAACCAGATGTAAAACCATCTCACCAGTCTATTCAAATTCTCCACCTTCCCAATATCCTGATAATACAATGAAAATATTAAAAGTTCTCTAAACTTGGACACACTAAAGAAACCAATGCTTCTTTTCAGTACTTCTGCCTCAATCAACTATTCCTTGCATTTATTTTTCTCATTAGTCTTTATAAACAGTTCACATGAAATTGCAAATGGCAGATTTAGTGAATTTAAAATTGCAAACAGTCTAAATGGTTACGTACTTGACCCTCTACTGTTAGTCGTAATTGATTGAATCAAACAGTTTCATTTCTAAGGATATTTTCAACTTAAATATAAGATGAAAAAGGAATTTTGCAATGTCCACATGCCAGTTGAATGATTTTTCAACTCATTCTTCATGATCCATACAATGAATAGTTTCTAGTGGGAGAGAAATAGCATAGTAAAAGCAAAAATGAAATTATCTAGGGAAAATGCATTGGCTAAATAGACAAAACAGTACCTCTAAGTTAAGATCAGAACCTCAGTTTATCAATATTTAGAAAGTTGATCAAGAAATATTGCTCACATTAGCAAAGTTTACAAGAACCTGGATCCTGAAAAGAAGAGAGGGAAAATTCCCAAAGAGAACAAATAAGAGTTGGGACCAAAGAAATGACCAGACACCATGCTCTTCAACATGGGTTTACTGGGAATTACCAGCAGGGAAATTCAGGGGTGGCAGGCTGGATAGAGAGAAAGACTGCTTCTGAAAAACAAAAAAGAAACAGAATGTAGCTAATAGAGGGGACATAAATAGGCAGTTCACACAAGGGTTGGAGCAACTTGGACCCATTCTTCCACATATCCAGGTTCCGGGATGAGTGGTGTTCCAGGTCTAGCTGTTCCCTTGGTTTCTTAGAAGCACTTAAAGCCTTCACCAATCCAGTGCCAGTTCAAGACAGAAGTACATCAGGACAGTACCAATGACCTCTCTAGAGATCTAGAAGAACTGCTGCCATCTAAAGATATACACAGGAGTTACCCCTTGTGGCAGTCACTTAATTTGGTGTCAATTTGAAGATTAAGAGTGTAGAGGTGGAGTCTAGCCTGTCAGTCTGGAGATGATCAATGAGACCTCTGTGTGGGCATGACCTTCTTCTGAGAATTTTGGAGAATGTGGTAATTCCTTCGTGGAGGCAGAGACACTGTCTCTCTCCATTCACTTCCTTGGAGACTTTTTATTGACAATTAAAATTGGAGATGCTCTACTGACATGACACAAGGCTCACTCCCTGGGAGACATTGCAGCTGACAAGACACATGGCAGCATGCTGATAGACCCCGAACCCTGGAGACTGGAGGAGCCACAGAGAGACCCCTGCCTGCTCTGAGATGCTTCTACTGCCACTGGATACACAAACCTCTGCAACCACTGACCTGGGATTGTCCTGGTGCCATTGCACGTGCTTCATGAATCTGAAGAGGACTTATAGATTGGTATCAGACATATGGGCTAATATTGAACTCATGGACTGAACTGGGCTAGGATGTTTATTCAATGTTCAATTGCCCTTGTATATAAACCTCTTTCTTTTGTATTTAATCATTTTACTGAGGCCTCATCCAACTCTTATCACAATCTGTATATACATCCATTGTATGCAAAGCACATTTGTTGCCATCATCCTTCCCAAAACTTTTTCTTTCTACTTAAGCCCTTGGTATTAGCTCCTCCTTTTTCCACTTCCTCTGTAGCCCCCCTCCCTTATTGGACCTTGATAATTTATAAATTATTATTATTTTTTCATATTATACACTGTCTGATGTCTCCCCTCACCCACTTCCCAGTTGTGTGAACCCCAGGTTATATGTAGATTTTTTAAATCCATTCCCCCTTTCTACTTCACCTTCCTTCCACCCTTCCTGTATCACCCTTCTAACCACTGGTCCTAAAGGGATAATCTGTCCTGGATGCTCCATGTTTCCAGTTCCTATCTGTACAAGTGTACATCCTCTGATGTAACCAGATTTTTAAAGTAGAATTCAGATCATGATAGTGGGAGGGAGGAAGCATTTAAGAACTAGAGGAAAGTTGCACATTTCACCAATGCTACACTGTACACTGACTGGCATAAACCTTCTTTTTTTAAAACCTCTTTCTTATACACATATGATTTCTATGTATTTGTTTCTTAGTCTACCCGACTAACACACCCTTCCAGACTGCTCATAGTAACATTATAATATGAAAGAGAAGCATTTACCTCAATACTATGTAATCCACACAGAGCTCCCCACAATGGGAGGATAACACCATGCCCTTTATTTAAATTGAGATTTACATTTATTTTGAGAAATTTCACTCTAGGTTTGCCCATTTTATTGCTTCAAAATTATCCAGAAGAGTATTAGGACATCGTTTGCTCTCCAATATGTATGTTCAAGTCAGCTTAAGCTTGGTGCCCGTATTTTATTCTACAAAGTTCTTGCTGAGGTCCTATAATGGCTACTATTCTATACTTACCCAATCTTGCTTCTTAGATTGTCTTCAGAAGTACTTAACAAAAAGCTTTGCCTCCATTTATGCATACATTTATGCATACATATGCATACAAATGCATACAAATTTCAAAAATAAATATAAGCAAAGAGAATAATAAAAATGAACCTATCGGCAACCATAAATAGATATCCATATATAAAGCTCAGTGTCTTTGAGGCAATTTTTACACAGAGTGCCCCTGCAGGACAGATTGGAAACACCTCACAGCATGTCTAAACTCATATTCTCTCTGGAGGCTAACTCCTCCTTTGGAAGGCTTGGTTCAAACCATTGACTTTTCCTCAACCATGAACCTTTAACCAATGTTCCAGGAGGGCTCCTTATTGAGGTTTACTTGCTGTTTTTTATCTACATTTCCTTCCAATCTGTTATCTCATATCTACATCATGGATGAAATTGCGACCTCTCCCAAAGATGTGTTTTAAATTATAATTTCTATGTCTATAGCTATAATCTCATCTGAAAATTTGTGGTGTTTGTTATGTAAAAGAGACAAGATTAGTGTATGGGATAGCTTAAATCCCACCAATTAGACTGTCTTCTGTGGTGACTTGGATGTTGCTCTGGTGCTAGAAGCTATATCACTGGCATTTTAAATGCCAGCAGTGTCACCCAAAGCAAACAAGTTCCAGCGGAGCTTCTGGACAAAGAACAGACTATATAGAAAGAATAGAATGTTCCCATTAGAGGAAAAAGCTCCTGGAAACCTTATGCATAGAATAAAAACTTTGTCAGACGATGAAGACCTAATGAATGGAGGCAGAATGTTCTCAGAGATACTACCAGAGAATCCCAAGGGTGGACAGCACTTGGAGCTGCCTTCTCAAAGTAGAGTTGTTTATGGTGATGTGAACAGGGTAAAACTTGTAGAATAAAACCTTTGAGATCTTCATTTGCTGATGGGGCACAGCTGAAAGTGAGAAGAAATAGCTGCAAATATCTACTAAAAATTAGAATTTGGAATATATGAAGCATGAATCTAGTAATATTGGAAGTCATCAAAAAATGAAATGGACCACCTGCAGAACAACAGCGAGACATTAGTGAGCTAAGTGGACTGATCTTGACCATTTTCAATTTTAAAATTATATGGTTTACTATGCTGGGAATGACTCAGTTAGGAGGAATGGAATAGCATTCATGTTTCAAAAGTGCACTCCAAATTTTATCTTGAAGTACAGTGCTGTCTGTGATAGGATTATATCTATCTTCCTTCAAGGAAGTACAATCAATACAACTATTATTCAAATTTATGTATTACCATATAAGCTGGTGATGAAGAAATTAAAGAATGCTACTAATATTCAGAATTGATCAAGCATGCAATCAAGATGCATTGATAATTACTGGCAATTGGAATGCAAAAATTGAAAACAAAGATGAAGGACCAGTAATTGGAAAGTATGGATTTGGTGATAGAAACAAACCTGGAGATAGCATGATAGAATTTTGCAAGATCAAGAAGTTGTTCATAGCAACCGAAAATGGTGACTATATAACTATAGATAGAACATACAGAAATCAAATTGATTATATCTATGATTAGACATAATGGAGAACATTAATATCAGCATCTAAATCCAGACCAGGAAATTACTGTGAAGCAGACTTTCAATTGATCATATGTAAGTTCAGGTTGAAGTTGAAAAAATTAAAACAAGTCCACAATAGCCAAATATGATCATGAGTCTATCCCACCTGAATTTTAAAAAAAATCTACAGATCAGATTTGATTCATTGAACACTAATTACAGAAGACATGATGATATGTGGAAGGTCATCAAAGAACATCATTTATGAAAAAAAGCAAAAGGTCTTCACAAAGAAAAGAAAGAAAGCAAAAGATCAAACTAGGTGTCAGAAGAGACTCTGAAAACTACTCTAAGGCAAATGGAGGAAATGATAAAGTCACAAACTGAACAAAATAATTCAACAGACAACTGGAGAAAGTAAAAGGGCAGCCCAAGCTATAATGAAAAGTGAAAAGGCCTACAGTCAGAAAGCCAAAAGGAAGTACACACTAGACAGATCTTAAACTGAAAACACTCAACAAAAAATTCAAGTCTTGAGGTGCAGGGCTGAAAAATTCTATGAGAAAAATATTGAATGATGGGGGAAGCATCAAGAGAAGATGGAAAGAATACAGAGTCATTATACCGAAAAGAACAAGTCCACAGTCCTCTATTTCAGGAGGTAGCATATGAGCCAGAATCAATGATATTGAAGTCTAAGCTTCAATAAGAGCTTTAGTCAAAC